>PVJH01011511.1:0-68472 GCA_004026705.1 Nesogale talazaci | reverse complement strand
TATCATGGGAAAAGATAGTGGTTTATTCTGTTGCACACAGGGCTGCTGAGAACATTTCATTTCACTATTGAATGGATATGTTATCGAAATATTTTTTTAGAATTAGGTTCAAATATGGATAACTTTTCAGTGAGATTTCAGAAAGATGTTACTATTTTGTATCAGTCATGATTTAGGAATTTATTCATAAAGTGTTTGCAAATATGGTGTGGTAGTTAAATAATTTCATGTCAGTTTGAAGATATATAGAAATATTGGGATAGTATTCAAGCTGCCAATCAGGTCACAGTTTGCTGGTGTCTTCTTGTGGCATGGCCTCTTCATTAGAAGGTCTCTGAAAGCTCCCTTTTCCTCTCTGCCTTCACTTTCCTGCGAGATGACTCTGATGGCTGCCAGAATCAGGGTGATGTGTCTATCGTCATTGGATCCATGCAGCTTTGCATCCATCAGCCTGTGATCTTCCAGCACTCTGATTATTGCACGAGTCTGAAGGGGGATTTATGGACTAGCATTATATACATGAACCTGATATGGCCTAGGATAGGATGTTTTCTTGATATATAGTTACTTCTCCATAGAAAGCTCTTTTATACACATATATGAATGTTACTGGATATGTTTCTTTAATTAACCCAGCCAAACACATATGGGCTAGTTATTTGAATTTGTTTAAATTTTTGAAGAGAATGGATGTGACAGAGGTATAAGGTACATTTGCTTCAAACTGAGATATTTTCAGTCACCTCATATGTATGTAAAACCTGGAAAAATGAATAAAGACTACAAAAGAATACTTGAAGTATTTGAATTAAGGTGTTGACAGTTGGTATAGAAAAGATTTATGGTCTGCCAGAAGAACGAACATATTTGTCTTGGAAGAATTACAGAAAGAATTCTCCTTAGAACTGGGGTCAAGGAGACTTCACACCACACTCTTCGGACTTGTTTTCAGAAATGGTCCCTCCCTGAGAAAGGATACCAGGCTTGCCAAAGAGGAAGATCAACAAAAAAGAGGAAGGTCATCAACAAGATGGATTGAAACAGTGGCTGCAACAATGTCCTAAAACAAAACAGTAATCTTGAGGGAGTCATGGGGATGGGTTGTGAATCAGAACTAATTAAAAGCCACCTAACAACCACACCATTAACAACTGCCATTGGAAAAGTTTCAAATATGTTATCAATTTGTCAAATAAGGAAACTTTCCTTTTTCATGATATGCAAACTGTTGTATTTGCTATCAATTCTATAACTAGTGTTGTTCTGGAACTAACTGAACTAATTTTATTATTACTTTTGCTATACCCCTTAAATTTCTCCTAAATCTAACTTTACTCATTAAAAAGTTTTTCAGCCACATGATTTTGTCTATTGCTCTATGGAAATCATGTTCAAGTATTTATACAGTGGTACATACTTTTTATCATACACTTCTTTTACCTCACTATATTACAGTGAGACAAGTATATTTCTAAAAATAAATCTTGATCTAGGTTATAATTTCTTTAATATCAGTCAACAAAAGGTGTGATTATAGCTTATATAACTGAGAAACATTTTTGCAGTTTAACACCCAATTCCAGCATATGAAATTAAATGCTATTAAAGAGCCAATGGTGAGGACTTTACTGAAGTTTTATTTAATTTATTTTTATTGAAGTTTTATTAGTGGGATATCAGTTTCTTTTTATTGAAACACCATTGCAAAAATCATTCCCACATTTTCAGCTGAATGAGTAGTAAAATCCAAGGGAGCCATTTGAACAGTGTGAAATGCATTCTTATGAGAGTTTTGGGGACATAAGGATCTCTACATAACTCTGGATGAGAGCATCTTCAAGGCAAGAAGTTGTCACTAAAATGTTCTTGTAAAAGAGGGAGAAAGGGACTGCATCAGAAACAGCCTGCACTTTCAGAGCTTGGCAACAAAATCATGTGTGTTTTCTTTGAGTCAGATGTGGCATCCAGAATAAAGAGCTGGCTGAGGGCCATCTTGAAATAATTCCATTGTAAAGGGCTCCTGATTGGTACAAAAATACTGAGGTCAGCCTCATCAGACAAAATCAAGGGCATTATCACCACTACCAGATATATAATCTACACAAAAACCTGGTTTTGTCAATCCTCTGTGGAAAATCCAAAAAAATCTTCAATGGTGCTCCTCCAATGAAAAATACAATAATTATGTCTTTAAGACCTTCATGGCAGATTAAAATGAGCTATTCAAATGATTTATTTTGCTTTCTTATTTAAAAATCTTGCTAAAAAATCTCCAGGCTAAGTGTATGTACGTGTATGTTCATGAATATGCATATGTTCAGGCAAAGACAAGCAGATATAAACCCAAAGAAAACAATGTATCAATTAGGTCTCCCCTCACATTTTCAATTTTCCTATTCTGAAACAAAATTTAAATTTCAGCAGGAAACATTTTACATTGGACAGTGCTAGTAATTTCGTGTCAAGTTGAACTGCACATTTTGATACTTTGTAAACACCTTCTATTTATTAGCTGATGTGCTATATTCTATGAAATATACTCAGGATTTCATGTGGGAGGAATGAGAGTGAGTCCACCGAGATGTTTAAGATAAATTATGAAAATTCATTTGTGAGAATGAATTTTGAGAACACAAGGCATATATTTATTGAATTAGCTTTTATTCTGAGTGATTGGAAAGGGTTCACCTGGTAAGAGTCAGATTGGTACACATACACAATTATTTTCACAAAACTGCAAACTTCTCATGATAGAAAATAGATTTAATATATAGGGATGCATACATTGATACCTGACCTTTGGGGAGTCTCAAAATAGAGATGAATGGTATTTATAAATGAAAGCTTTGGAATATTATCAAAATAGTGGATTATATTTATTGAGTATTGTGTCAATGCTTTAGGTTTAGCAAATTATTTAATACATAGCACTCTATTAGTACAGATGGATATATAATTTTTTTAATAATTAGTACAGTACTAAAAACTATAATTATTAGTACATATGTAGAGGAGACAATTGTAAAATATATTTACAGTTGTCAGGTCAGCAAGTAACAAAATTTATGGGCAATTTTAAAAAGTAGGTAGATAAGGCTGAGCCCTGATGGCGTTGTGGTTGAGTGTTGGACTGTGGCCCACTGGCTTGGCAGTTCAAATGCAGTAGCAGCTCTCCAGAAGCAAGGCTGGGCCTACCACTCCCACCAGAGGGTAGTGATGCCCGCCTCCCCCCAAAAAAAGTAGGTAGATAATCTTTGCTGGACCCTATCATTTCTTGATAATAGCAGTCAAAATTATAAATATATTTTTTCTAAACTTGGCCAGGTTTTGTCATAAACATTAATTTGAGGTCCTGAAAATCAGTTTCCTAAAGAAAACAGCCAGAATTTTTATAAAAGAAATTATCCTTATGTTGTTGCAGTTTCACATTTTATTTTTTATATTTGTTTGTTGTTGAAATACAGCGTGTCAAATAAATTCGATGTTTCCAGTGCTTTTATTTACTTTAAAATAAAAAAAAAACACTCTTGAGAAAGTAGTTCAATTGTCAGCTGAATTTTACAAAAAGTAAATCAGTTAAAATCCATTCCAATAACAATCTGAATAATCCCTAAAATAATTTGCCCTCATTTTCATCTCTTTCTTCACTGAGGGTTAAAATTCTCCTTGGTGGCTACCTAAAGATATTATTTTTTTAAGAAATAATTTACTGTTGGCTCTTAGAATTTTTATAGAAATTCATACATCAATTGACCAAGCACATTTGTATAAATGTTGCCATCATCATTTTCAAAACATTTTTTGCTACTTGAACCCTAAATATCAGCTCCTCCTTTTTCTCTCCCCCTTCCTCCCACACTCATGATCCCTTGATAAATTATTAATTAATACTGTTTTCATATCTTACATTGACCGCTCCCCCTCCCCTTGGGAATCACACATCTATCCTCACCATTGGTGCCCTCATTCCCCCCTCCCCTACCCCCGTTTCCTCTACTTTCATGGTATTGCTACTCCCATTACTGCTCCTGGGGGATTTATCTGTTCTGGATTCCATGTGTCAAGAGCTTTCGTCTAGCCAGGTCTGTAAGGTAGAATTGGGATCACGACAATAGGCGGAGCATGCCTTAAAGAACTAGAGGAGTGCTGTGTGTTTCATTGGTTCTATGCTACACTCTGGCTGACTGGTCACTTCCTGTCCCTCTTCTGTTAGGGGGTGTCAAACTCTCTAAAGATGGAGTTTGGATCTCAGACCCTACTCATTTGCATCAGTATGATTGTTTTGGATCTTCTGAAGCCTGGTAATTGATCTTGTGAACACTTTGTGATCACACAGACTGATATGTTCCTTCCATGTGGGCTTTGTTGCTTCTGTGCTAGATGACAAATCTGTTATCATTAACTTGAATCTGATTCTTAATGACACTATACAACAGAGTAAAATATCTCCATTAAATTTCCAGGCAGTAATATTTATAGCCACATATTTCTCTTGTGTAGTGACTTGTGGGTTCAAAACCTTACCCTTTGAAAAACTAAATTCTTAGTGCATGTGCAACCAGAACTTCTAGTTTTAAACCATTTGGAGGCAATTCATACTATAGTTCCGATTTTATTTTTCCCACCCTTTTAATTCATTTATATTATCCAATTTAATGACACTCACATGCCAGAAAACATTTAAGAGAAACTCTCTGGGAAGTATATTAGAAGCAATGGGGATCATAAGCCTAGAAAAAGCCTTCAGGCTGTGTAATGATTGCATAGGACACTTTAAAACAATTGTACAACAGTGCAAGCCCTCAAACTTGTACACCATTTGTCATAATTGTAAATAATTAAATATTAAAATGTGTTTTTTTTACCTTTAAAACATGGTAATACCCAGTGAATTTTTTAAATGGTCAAGTTGACCCTCATATACTTGATTGAGCTGCAGTATGTAAGTTTACACAACGTTTCTGGAGGAAATACATAAGGTTCAACATTCAGATTATAACAAATATCCAGTGCGTATTAACAATGTGGAAGACACTGTTCCAGTTGCTTGTGAAAGAAAAGAGAAGTAAGTAAAATTTCTGTTGTCACAAAGTACAAAAGGTTAAGTGTACATACTTACTGGGTTTTAAATTCCATTTTGATAATTCATCTAAGAAGTTTATTAATAATAAATCAAGGACATATCAAATGCGGTTGAAATTTTTACAGCATCGTAGCAAAACTGATGTCACTAAGTTATTGATTAGAAAAAGGATGAGTTGGTAAGCACTGAGATACACATAAACTTGCAACAACAAAACCAAATATAGAAAAGTAGATGTACAGGGTACAGATAAGAGCACTGGCTTTAGAGGCAGATTGCATGTGCTTAACCTTGTTTTGATATGTATTAACAACATAGCTTTCAACTCACATTGTCCTTTCAGGACAGTGTACAGTTACCCTCTTGGAGAGTTATAGACTGATGGGCAGGCTCTACACTATGGCTTGAAACACAGGTTAGTGTGTTGCCAGAACACGTTAAAAAGATAAATATTCATATTTATGTCGAAATTTTAATTGCTATCATTTCTATGTAGTGGTGCTTTCTGTCAGTCAGTGTGTTTTCCCCTTGGTTATGGGGAATATGGAATTATAGTTATCTTCCAGACACTTGTTCAAGTAGCTGTCTGCCAAATTTCCTGACCTAGACAAGTGACTGCATCCGGCACTTCTTCAGCTTGCTGGAACATTTCAATCAGTGACTCTAGTTCCTGGAGCCTGGTTTTCGGTTAGTGCATTCGGTGCAGTTTGAATTTCTTCCTTCTTTACTACTGGCTCTTGTTCGTATGCTATCTCTGAAATGATTGACTGTCCACTACTTCTTTTTGGTACAGTGACTCTATGTATTCTTTCCATCTTCCCTTGATGTTTACTGTATCATTCAATATTTTACCTATAGCATCATTGAAAACAGGAAAACAAAGTTTGCATTTTTTTCTTGAGTTCTTTCCATCTGAGTTATGTTGAACGTGTTCTTCTGTTTTGGTTTGCTCGTTCTGGGTTCTTGCACATTTGGATATAATAGTTGACTTTGCTTTTTCATGCTGCCTTTTGAAATTTTCTATTCAACCTCTTTAATTTATTCTTTCTTGCCTTTTGTCTAGCTACTGTGAATAAGAGCAAGTTTCCGAGTCCCTTTTGATCTTTTCTTTCTTGTCTTTTTAAAGATTT
Source organism: Nesogale talazaci (assembly GCA_004026705.1). Lineage (NCBI taxonomy): Eukaryota > Metazoa > Chordata > Mammalia > Afrosoricida > Tenrecidae > Nesogale > Nesogale talazaci. Next base: position 62,259 of record PVJH01011511.1, on the reverse strand, counting down.
CTTTTGTTTTCTTTATGAATTAAGGTCGTGATGCCCTCCCACAGATCCTCAGATTTTCTGTCATTAGTATTCAGTGAATTAAAGTTGTTCTTCATATGTTCTAGAATTTCAGGTGGGAGATGGGTCATATTTGAGCTCCTGTCCGTTTTGTCTAATTTTCTTCAGCTTTATCCAGTATTTACATAGGAGCAATTGAAGGTCTTTTCCACTGTCAGCTCCTGGTGTGATTTTAGCTGCTGCTATCGAGCTGTTCCATGGTATCTTCCGAAAGATGTATATCCCATCTGGGGAAATCCATGTGTGCTGTTGAAAAAATGTTATTTGCTAAGAACACGTCAATGCTTTTGCAAAATTCTATCATGCAATCTTCTGCTTCATTTTTACCACTAAGTCTATACTTCTGACTACTGTTCCTTCCTCTTTGTTTCTAGTTTGTTTCCAATCATCACTAACTACCAATGCATCTTGATTGCATGTTTGATCAGTTTCCAACAGAAGTCATTGGTAGAACTCTTCAATTTCTTCATCCTTAACTTTTGTGCTTGATATATAGATTTCAGTAATAGTTGTATTGGGTTATCTTGAAGGTAGATGAATATAATCTCTTTACAAATAGTCTTGTACTTCATTGTGTATTTAACAAGATTCTCTGTGACAATGAATGCCTTCCTGTTATATTAAATCATATGGTTTTAGGATTCAAAATGGCCAATACCAGTCAAATTCAGTTCACTAGGGCCTAGAATATTGATTTCCATGAGTTTCATTTCATTTTTGACCACAGTTTTCCTAAATTCATAATGCACACATTACAAATTTCAATCATTCGAGGATTTTTTGCAGCTTTCTCTGTTACTTGAGTTATGCTGCATCAACAAATGAAGACTACAATAGCTCCACCCCTGTAGGCTTTATCTGTTGCTCCTCACCATGGTCACTGCCCCACAAAGAATCATCTCCGCTCAGTCTTATGTCGCATGCCCTCAGGCTTGAGGGGCCCATCTGCTTGCAGCATCTTCATAATGCTCCCGCTTGCATGTCATCTTCCTCCCAAATAAGGAGCCCAGTCCGTCATGGTTGTCTGTTCCTAGTCTGGAGACATCACGGAAATCTGTTCCCTTTGGGTGAGCCTGCTCCTATTTGAAGTAACAGTGACATGTTTTGAGCATCACGGCAACATTTAAAAAACCATAGGATGGAAAACTGATGGGTAAGTAGTGGAGGTAAACTTTAAAGACCCTGAAATATTCAAGTCTCAAGTGTTTAATGGATGCAATCACCTTTCTAAGAAAGACAGATTTTTTTCACTGCAGAGAGATTTTTAGTGGCTTATACAGCTATTCCCCATGTGCCATAGATATTTACCCTGATTTAAACTGTATATTTATGTCAGGGACCTAGAAACTTATTGAAATTGAGTTATTACAATATGTTCTGGGTATTTGTCTAAATTCTTATGCTTAATATAATATTTTGAGATTCAGCAATATCACTGCACATATATGTTCACATACCTAGATGTCAATGACATGGGTAGACAGCAGTGTTGAAACACTAAACAGCTCATCAGTTTCAATGTCAAACCACTCTGTGGAAGAACTATGTGACGTCTTCAGAAGAGACTCTGGGGGACTTCCAACCAGCAGATTTGTGGTTGGTCGATAGCTGTTTTATTGTTTGCACCATCCAAGAAACTGACACTCTCTTTCTACCTGTACATCTATTTATATATGTGCACATATATATCATGTTCTCTTTTCACTTTATAGAACTACATAAATAATGCTATTTTATCTAAGCTTTACAAGCAAGATTGCATTAGTCTTCATACTTTGCTTTTCTTCAATTCTATTTGCTTTATTTAGGCTTTTCACAATTTAAGTTATGTTTTAAATTATATTTTGGTTTATACTAATTTAAACACTAATCAAGTTTCCATTTGACAATGTCAGCTTAATTGGCAATATTTGGTATTTGCACAATGACTCAGCATTCTAATCCATGAATATGATCTATCCATCTAATTTTTAGGTCATTATAAATTGTTTTTTAAGCAATATTTTGGCATACTCAGTTTAGAGAATCTGATTGAATAAAGTTATTTTCTATTCAATATAATTTATATCTTCTCATTATCTATATACATAACCTAGTAGCTTTATGATTCATGATAAGATTAATAAAGATAATGCAAATGCAAATAATTATGCTTATGGTAAAAATGTTAATTGTGTCACCTATGCATTCTATGAGCCGTCATACATGTCATTTAGCAATTGAGAAAAATACCTCTTGTTAACTTGATTATTTCAAGTTAAATAATTTCTCAAATGAATGTGAATGCCTTATTTTATTAAATAAATTTTTCTTTATATATTGAGATTAAGTTTTGGCATTTGTATTCAAATTGAAGTCAGGATTTTATTTACTTTTACATGTTAATGTGGTAAAATATATTAATTTAGTTTTGAATATTAAACCAACTTTGTATTTATTGGGTAACTATCTTACAGGTAAATATGTATTTTTTCTTTTAAAATATTACTAAATCTATTGTCAAGATAATTTGCAAATAAATTTTTTCCTAAAATTATTAGGTACCCTGCTGTATATCTTCCTTTTCTAAAAATACTCAAAATTTGGAATTGAGGATAAACTGGTCACTTCAAATTAGTTTGCAATTGCTTTATCTACACATTTAAAATAAAATATTTTTTATAGTGGATTGTGTTTACAGTTTTATATTTGATATATATGATTCATTAGCATAACTATTTGGGAAGTGAGTTGTCTCTGATAAAGTGCTATGTATGTGTATGATTTATTTAATAGATACTAGGGTTATGTAGATGTTTTATTTCTTCTTCCATCAGTTATTAATTTATTTGAGATCTTCATTGTTATTCTGCATCATTAGACATATTGGAATAATTGTCATCGACGTACACTTTAATCTTTTTCTTGTTTTAACCTCTGCAGTCATCAAGACTTCTATGTAGGCTTGTTATTGGTTGGAATTTACTTAATGGTTGTTGTGCAAATTTCGTTTTAATGACTAAACTTACCACTTAATGATTTGTATTTCTGTTGTGTTTAGTCTATGTTGGCAGCCAGGACTGGAACTGACCAGCAACAATTCCCATCCAATGAAGCAGGGTGCTCAGTTTCATGTACTACACAATCGAACATAGATTCGAAGGACTTCTTTCCTTTATCATGCTCAGTTGTAAACATCTAAGCCTGTAATGCTTTTCCCACTACATATATCCATAAATAGTCTCAGCTTTTGGGGGGCTATTCAAATATAAGGAAGGGCAAAGGTTTTCACAGTTCAGCAAGGCAAAAGAGAGCTGCAAAAAATAAATTGACATTTGCCTGGCTCCATTTTATGATCAGGAAAATAAGCCAATTGATGCTAGTGGATGTCTTGTCGTTTAATTGGATTCTGACGGAGTGTCATAAAATAACTGTACCTTAGGCAATGTTAGAAAGCCTGGAATTTAGAACCCCAGGTATGTCTGTGTGTCCTTTTAGCCTTACACGTAGAATGTATGGCTTAAGCATATACTAATGTCAGCGCAGCAGTCATCAGCAAGTCTCTTTGCTTTCCAGAGTACCTGTTAGAATAAGCAGTGAGTCATGCATCTGATCATCTCATGTTCTCTCTGGTGTCTTTTGACTCTTACTCTGTCCTTTACTGTGAGGATTTTTTTTTTTGGCAGAGGCTTTGAGACATCTCTACTTTCTGGATCAAGTTCAAATATTCCTGTTCACGTTAACCTTCTTTAGGTACGCCTTTACTGTGTTTTCTTTACACTACAGAAACCAGACCGTCCTCCACTTCATTGCCTCTGATGACTAAATGGGATATCCTCTGTGGTGGAGGAGGCAAGTTGGCATCGTGGAACATCTCTCATGTATTAGTATCCATGGCAACATTGTAGGCAAGGAGGGACTGAGCTTACTCTGTTCACTCACACCAGGGTTTGTCAGAATTTTTACCAAGAAGAAGAGAAAAACATTCAATTATCAAACAACAAATGCCCTCGTGAGCATCTCTTCTTGCCCCTGTGCTGCAAAATGCAGCCTCTAACTTTGTAGTCTGTAGTCTTTAATACCAAACCTAATGCTATTCACATCATGGAGGCTTCAACAGTTGCTAGCTCTACATTTTCAGGAGGTAGGGAGGAGAGAGCACAAAAGGGAAGAGTGGATTCTCTGATGTATAGAATTTGTCTTTTAATTTTATATGTTTTCTCGCTATTCAGATGGAATCCACCAACTCTTTCTTCAAACCAGATGGCTTACAAGGAAACTCCTCCCCCACTGTCTGCTCTCTCCCACAAAGCTTCTCATCATGATTTCGAAGACAGAACAATTTAAAATAAGGATTCTTGGCAGATCTGATAAATCTGTCATTGGTGAAAGGTTCTGGGCTAAATAAGCAAATGTTGTGCTCATGAAAGCCAGTCTTTCTATGTTTGTGATTCCTGGGCTGTAAAGGGTTAAAAAGCAGTGGAAAGACACCCAGCAAGTGTAAATTCCTGCTGTGGCAGCAGCGCAGTACTTCCACTTTGACCTCACAATTAATCTACGTGATAATTACGCAAACACTCCAGTGATTTTTGTCTACTTCCTTCTTTTGAACACACACGCACACAGACGCACACACACGCACACAACGAGGCCCCTCTTAAAAGAGAAAGCAAACTAAAACAAGCTGGTCAAATACACACACACACACACACACACACACACACACACACCACTCGGCTGGATAGATCTGAGCGAGTGTAGGAGAGTGTGAGGGGCATGTGTAAAAGCAGGCGTTTCTCTCTCCCTTAATTGCTTTGGCGAGCTTCGCCCTGCACCCTCCCCCTGCCTCAATTACATTATTCCCCTAGCCTTGGAAGCCGCTGCCTGAGCTGACGCTTTGATGGTATCTGCAAGCGTCTGTGCTGATCTTATTTCTGCCTCCTGAATATTAATTTCTGAATCTGGTAGCAATACATCTCCCCAGCGACAGGACCTACTAGAGGCAGGTGGGGGGAGCCGCCATCAGATCATAAGTATAATAATAATACAAAGGGGAGGGATTCTTCTGCAACCAAGAGAAAGAGGTGAGGGGGGTGGGGGGAGCACAGGGGGGAAAAAGCGATGACTTCGCCAAATACATGGAGCACAAGAAGCCCAGTCTACTTGAGTCTGGTAGATTCCCAGAAAATGACGGTGTGGATACTGCTCCTGCTCTCGCTCTACCCTGGGTAAGATGTGCCCTTCTTGGCGTCGTTTTGTTACGGAGAGATGGGGGAAGGGTTCGGCGATGTGGAACTAAAGGAGACCACCCAAGTGTATGAAAATGCTCTCCTGTTCAAGGGGCTTTGAAATGTAAACGAGTATGAATACGTGGTGTGAAAAAGGAAGGAAAGAGAGAGAAAGGTCACTTTTGTTTATGTGTTCGTTTATTTATTATTTAATATTTAATGTATTTGTCTGTTGTGTTTCATGTGGAAGAGCTAACGACACAGACAGTGAGCAAGGAGCAGCATTTGACATTGCTCTGATCTGATATCTAGGTGGGCTGTGTTGATGTTCACCGGCATCTGAGGCCATGTTGGAGGCGTTTTGGGTGGGGGTCTGGGGAAGAAAGCTGAAATGGGATCCTCATCACCCAGAAATATATGTGTAACCGAGAATTTAAGGATGTCTCTAGTTCTGTACACTAGCGTGTTACTTGCTTCTGACCAAGGAGTTCTTAAAATCAGCCTGCCAGGTTTTCTATTCAGCCCCAATGACCCGGCAGCATACTTCTTGATGAGCTGACATAGTTCAGCACCAGGGACAGCAGCCCGGGCCAGGGCCAAATGGAAAGAGGCTTGTCTGGTTCAATAAACAGGGCATCTCTTAATCTACACAGGACATCCATGTAGTGCCGAAAGAAGGTTGATGAAAGCAGGGGATAGCTAATGAACTCCTAGGGTCGTACTCTGAATATTGCCCCCCTTCTGTGGGAGAGGAGAGGGACTTTGGACATGGGCATCGGAGAGAGACTGTAGCTACTATGTACTAAGTGTGGAGTTTATCTGTCTGGAAAAGTCTTGGCCTTGCTGCAGTATTGAAAAATGCTGAACTAGGTGAATTCTATAACAAAATTATGAAGCATGTGTGAATGCTTTAGAGTTTTGCTATATGGAACACAGAAAGAGGATTATGGAGATGAACAGTGGTGCCCTTTGAAGTATTTTGACCCTAAATTTTCTTAATTCCTTTATTTCAAGAAAAGACTCCCTTTACAATTAATTCATCATTCAACCTCACTCCTCCTTAGGATGTCCTACCCTGTAGTAGAAGGAAAAGCATTATAATATTTATAGTCCTTGACTTCTTCTGGGCCGTCATCCTGAAATATTGCTCTTTTAGAAATACCATCTTCACCACAGTATATAAATATCTATGGAAGAAACTAAGACACTCCTAAAGTTATCCTTGAAACGGACACTCTTACAATATAACAGTTACACTAAAGGGAGATAGAAATGAAGGTAGCTAAATTATGATTTTATTTCAGAAACAAAAGTCATTGTCAGCTTCCCTGACTTCCCTTCCCTAAGGTGGGTAATGGGAGATGCAGGTTTCTGATAAAGAAGAAAAGCAGTGTAAACACAAAGTGAAAACTTCTTTTTTGACTTGCCAAGCTGAGAAAGGGGCTGCTTAACATTGCCAGAACTTCCAATCCTTCCTGCCTAATAAAAATAGAATGTATTTCACTGAGAGAATAAAATAAAGTGCATTTATGAGAAAAGGAGAGGGCCTTTTAGAGGGAATAATATAAGCACTACATTTCAGTCAAATCCTGACAGATTTTTTTCTATTAACATCTACACACTTCTTTTGTTGTTTAATTAAGATTAAGAGTAGCTTAATATGTAAGAAATAAGAGATTGGTTAATTGATTGGTTGCTGATAGATATGATTGCCATCTTCCTATCATTTATGAAACCTGTGGATTAAAACAGGAGTGAACTTTAAAAAGTTCCTAGAATAACACTTAGGATGTTGTTTGGTAGTGGATCTCTGGGTTGTCTTCTTTATTACATATGATGAATTATGAAAGCAAATTAATAATGGAATTTTACCATAGCAGGTAAACAGGACTAACGTGTGTCTTCCTGTGATGAGCATTCCTGTAAAGAGACTTCGACATTTTCTTGAACGTAGCAGGGAATGGACTCTTTGCTGCCTGGGAGATAGCATGGGATACTCTCCTGTTTGCTATCATCTCTTTTTTAAAAGTCCATTGCAATGGCTGAGTACGTCTACAAAATGGAAACTTTGATTACTGACACTGACGCTAAAGCAGCGAAGGAAAGGAAGAAGAAGAAGGGAACGAGAAGGAGGAAGAGGCAGAATAGAGTGGACTAGGGTGGGGAAACTCTAGGACTCAATGAGTACAAAGTTTTAAAAAATAACAGACTCTTTACCTCATGTAATTCTATAGCATAAATTCCCTTCATTAACTGATGATACAAAAATAAAAATATAGCAAGGGAATTAAATCAATGGGACAAGAATGTTGATAGCGAATATCTATCCCTAGATGTTAAATCATGGATTGCCCCCAAACAAACTTTTCTAACCTATCAAATTCCTATTAGGAGTGCTGTCACAAGGCTCACTCAGGGAAATCTCTCAACTGGAGATTCCTAGGACACACACACTCAAAGGTTTGAGTGATTAGTGTAGGACAGAGCCCAGGAATCTTAGTTTTCAGTAAACTTTGCAGAGCATGTATTAAATCGATTCTTTGTAAATTTCAAAATAATTTCAATAAATTTAATGTTTACAAGGGCTCTGCTCATTAACTAAGCATAATAAAATTTTCACCTTTAGAATTTTTATTTGTATATAACTCCTAAGTGCATTATACAGAGTGATAAATAAGAAACAACTACAAAGAATTATAATAAATGCATATCATATAGAAGGAGTTTTTGATGACAAACTAAAAAATACATATATGAATGAGTGTGAATCATTGGTATCCACTATTTTATTTATTACACATACCCATATTTAGGTCTATTTTCCATATCTTGATGATTTACAGTCTGTCAGTATAATTATGTAGTTACTAAAAGTAAAAAATTTACAGGAAGGAAAAATTAGAACACTATATAGTGTTAGAATAAACTGGAATAAGGTGGTTTCTTTCTATGCTACCAATAAAAATGTGTAATATATTTATAGGGATAAACTATTTTTTCAAAGGTTAATCAGAAACCTAGAGTGAATTAATGTTTGAAATAGTCTATATCTGATTATAATCTCTTAGAAGAACATTTTAAAGATGTGAGCAAATGATTTGTAAATATTTACTGTACTTAGAAGTTTTGTTTTGGGTGACTTCACTGATGACTCTGAAAAGTTTATATCTCATAATTTAAATTTCACATAATTAAAAAATTTGGCAAATTGACACCATATGTGCAGAATCAATATGTTGATGCCTAAATACATTCTTATATGTTTATAACTTAATCTTCATTGAAAATATTTTTATTCTTTACCTATCTAAATATTTCAACTGGACTTTTCTGAGGAAAAAGATCATGTACTTAGCATATTTAATTTTTTTACCAGTAGACAGAGTATTTCAAAAAGTCTTTCCTGATGTAAACATCCACTTGAGAGAACAGACAAAAGAAGCACTCATCTCCCATTATTTTCTAGAATAATATAGCTTCCCAGTATTGACTAAGCAAAACATGTTAATGGTAGGCAGGCATTTTAAGTGTCTTAACTTAAATAACCATTTTATACCTTGGGCTTAATTTCGAATACCTAGTTCAAAAATATATGCTTACAGACCCTTGGATTTCATACATTTAAATTATTTTTTCTACTAAAACTGCGTGCAGGCTAAGTCTGACTTTAAATCATTTATCTTTTCAATATTCATTGAAATTATTATGTGGTCACAGTTATGCCCACCTCTAATGAAGACTTCCAAAACACACCAAAAGGGACTTTATTCAGTTTAACCTGAGGTAGCCTTTACTAGAATGCTACATATCCTGATTCCCTAGCACTCTTGCCAAATTAATTGATGATAGAAGTTTAAGTTCAGATTATAATAAGAGGAGTTTAGGAATTATTTTAGCATCATGGATGTCAGCACAAGATAAGTGTTTAGAGTCCAAAGCTCAGTCAAGTTGGATACTTTAGACGCAACACCTTATTCAAGTAAATATGAAAAGATAATTCATACTTCTGCTTATGACCTGTAAGAGATCTAGGTGATATCTTCAAAATCAGAAATAATATGCAGTCAGGTAAAGCAGTCCCTTTCATTCAGGCATTTCACATGTGTAACTAGTGTGTGGATATAAATACACACAATATGAGTCTCTTCTTCTATCTCTTTATCTTTGAAGTGTTTATAATAACCTGTGGCATAAGTACTGCCAACCCTACCTAACTTTGAACAGTTTTAACTTACCAATACTGGATTCCACATATGTAAATGCAAAGTGAAGTACCTGGAATACGTTATCCTGAATATTTTTATCAGTCTATTTTTATGATGTTCTGATTCAATTCAGAGATAAAGGAATCCTGGTGGTGCTTTGGGATAAGTGTAGGACAACAAAATCTAGAAAGTATGACTAAAATCTAAGAAATCACTTGAAAAATTAAATATTGAGAATGAAAAAAATATTTAGATAACATAATGCTGTGATTTGAGATTCTCATTCTCCATGAGTCACACCATTTTAAAATTCTACGTGATTATTTACTTGAAGACTCTAGACAAAATTTCTTACAAACTTAATCCTTGTTATGAATGCATATCAACCTAATAGATGATGTGATTAGATTTATAAATAAAAACTATGTCTAAAATATATTTCCTCAAAGATGGCATCTATATAAGTAAAGTACTAATTGGTGTACAACTCAATTCAAATGATTACCATCTCAACATTTTTACAGAAGCGGTCTTGCCCTCTATTGTTTAAATTTGCAGATTAAGTTAGTGAATGTTGCTCTTCAAACTTCCTGTAAAAATCTTTGGAAAAGTGAAAGACAAAATTGAGACAATAAGAATAAATCATTAAAGTAAAAATAATATTATTACTTTAATCATTTTATATCTATAAATTTATTCACTTCAACCATGCACAATTATTTAATTCACTTTCTTCTTGAAAGTTCAGTGCGAAATAAATTTAATTTCTATGGAATATGAAGTGATAATTTCTATACATTCTTTCAGACAATGTTTCCCAGGTTAGTTATTGAATATATGTTATTATTATATTCTCATTTTCAGAGTATATTGAAGTCAGCTTTTAAAAATGAGATATGGAGAGGTTAAGGAACATTTTCAGGCTACCTTGATATTAGCTATAGAGCAGAATCAAATGCTCACTGGTCATCTTTCCAGGAGAATACACCACAGTACACAAGTACAGTAGTGCTTTATGCCTCTACCTCTAAAAGTACCTGAACTATTTTCAGGTGTAAAACACCTCTCCAGCTTGTCTAACCATGAAGGTTATTTACTATTCATTTCCTCCATGTTCTAGGGAATAAATATCCTTTAAAAAGAAAATAAAAGCTCCTTCTAAGGCACTTATTAGTGGGTTTTGGTAAAATAAAATTTAAGTCTCAAGTATTAATCCCTATAGTATAATGACACAGAGGGCAATTTGCTAATAATTCTATATTATTATAAAAAAATCTTTGTATAACTTTGTATAGATAAACTGCCATGCAAATGCTAAATAAATAGCACTGATATTACACTCTCCACCCATTCATAATGAAAACTATAGGAATATCAAATAGCATAATGATGGGGAAAATAGAGTGTTTTAGACAAAATAATGATGGGGAGTGGGGAAAAGATATTTTATACAAAGATCCCTTGCAATGACTGAAACTGTGTTACCACCAAAGTTTAGTTGTACAATTGTAGTCTGTGTTGCAATATAAATATATACTATGCTTCAACAATGTGCTTAGGCATTTTAAAATAAAAAAACTATATAATATGTCAGTATAACCTTTGTAAAAAGAAAAAATGATGAATAGTAATTTATTTTGTAGCTCTTATTTTGGGGCTATCAGCTCGCTTATAAATTACTTTTGAAAGTCTATTTTAAACATTTGCTGAAAGAAACAAATCTAGATATTAATAGAGGAATAAATATATTTTATTACTTTATTCATTAAATGAAAACTAATTAGACTAGGTTTGAACTAGATATATAGTTAGGGTCTGGGGCTGGCAGGTGATGACCAAAGATGTGATCCACTAATTTTAACATTAGAACTTTAATAAATACAACACACAAAGTTTACCTAGTGCTACAGCTTAAGATGTTTCTGGCCTGGTCAAATCGTAGGACAGAGAAGCTATGAAACTCATCAGCATCTATCAAGTTAAGTGATTTCAGACTTCCAAGTGATTTCAGTCATTTGGTCATAATAATCTTTGTATGCCTTATTTTCTCAACTGTTATTTGAAAGAATAACAGCTTTTATATACTTCTTTACACATTTTGTATATAAAGAATAATACTTCTTGATAATAAACTGTTATTTATTATAGAGGCATATATATAAATTAAATTTTAAATTTCCCTTAAGCTATTTTAATCAGTTTGTTTCTCATTAGATCTATGGGACATACAAATGGCAATACTCAGGAGAGTTAAATGAATCAATTTTAGCATATATCATGTTATTTTAGCATAGATGTAGCTTTTCAAACATGTAGAATCTACTGGACTGCAGTGAGGGAAAGCTAACGTGTATATGTCTCCGCAACCTCCTACACTTTAGCTTATGTGTACATCTGTTTCCATTCTTTCTATTGTCTGCCATAATATATTTTCTTGCCACCAACTCCTACTAAAACACTTGCTATAGAGATTCTTCATGAAATAGCAAAGCAAGGTCAAGTATTTGAGTGTAAGTTTATCATAATTTCCTTTATGCAGAAAAATGAAAATATGAGCAAATTTTATATACAAATGAGTTATGGGCTGAGATTGCTTTCATAATCTGAATCAAAAAGACAGTGAATTTTTAATCTTTTATTCATTGAAATCTGACTGCACAGAGGCTATGAAAATATGAAAAGTAGAGATTTTAAACTTCACTTTAAAATATACATAAGTTATGTACTATGAAGCTTTATCGATGAACTCTTTCTTCTACATTTTTCTAGTACCCCTCACATTTTTTTCTATTAGAATAGAAAAACAATATTTTAGTTTTTATCAAACTCTCATCACTCTGAATGCAAATAAGATTTTTTTAAAAAGGCCAAGTCACCAACTTCACTGCCATGGAGTCAATCCTGACCCATGGTGACCCTATAGGGTGGGGTAGAATTGTCCTTGAGGGATTCCAGATAATAAGTCTTTGCAAGAGTAGAAAGCCTTATCTTTGTCCCTCTCTATATTCAAGGAACCCTATAGTTATATTTACAAACACACATCTCCAGTACTTAAATCATGGCATTTCTGCCTCATAAAATAATATTTGCTTTATTAAAAATAGATTAGATGAAAACACACTCTTTTAAATTATTCCATAAAGGAAGAAGAAGTAAGCCATTTTACATTTGAAACTGTGTTCAAATATTTCTTGCTTGTTGATAGAAAAGTGACTTTCCGGGCTGAGCCCCGGTGGCATAGTGGTTATGTGCGGGACTGCGGCCCACTGGGACAGAGGTTCAATTCCAGCAGTGGGGCCGGACCTCCTACTCCCACCACCGGAGAGCAGTGATGCCTCCCCCCCCAAAAAAAAGAAAAGAAAAGTGACTTTCCATAATAGACAGAGAAGCCCGAATTGTATAGTGGTTACAAGCTTGTGTGCTAACCTCAAGATGCGATGTTCAAAAGCAACAGCAGCTCTTCAGGAGAACCACGAGGTTTTAATTCTCTGGAAGCTACAGGGACAAGCTATTGTCTCCTGTAGAGTAGCCACGCTCAGTATTGCAGAATGAAATACTTCGCAGACCGACACCATCCTCACAATTGTTCTTAAGCTGAGCTTAATGGAGCAGTCACTGCAGGGCTGCGTCTTGTCGAAGCTTTCCTTTCGTCTTCTCTGCTACTCTATTAAACTTGGTGCTTTTCACCAGTGACTCTTCATTCCTAAGAACATATCCAAAGAAATGAGATTAAATTCTTCTATCCCTGCCTTTAAGGCTGTACTACTTCAAAGACAGGTTTATCTGTGCATTTGACGGTCCGTGATACTTTTGATATTCATTGATGACACTGGCAATTCAAATATATTTACTTCAGTCTTCCTCATTCAATGTCCAATTTTCACATGCATTTGAGATGCACACTAGTCCTTCAAGTAACTGCCTTACATTTCAGTGCTTCAAAGAGATACTGTGCTCTAGATTTTATCCAGTGCAATGTAAGTTTTATCCCTTGACAGCTGCTTCCATGAACATTGATTGTGGATTTAAGTTAGACAAAATCCTTAACAATTTCTATCTTTTCTCCCTTTATCATGATTAAACCTACACACCCACTTGTGATGGTTTTGGTTAGCTTTATATTGAGTTTCAATACATGTTGAAATAGTCAATTCTTGATCTTCATTAGCAAGTCCTTAAAGTACTCCTCACTTTCGGAAAGGCAGACTGTGTCTTCTACATATTATAGGATATTGATGAATCTTCCAGCACTGATACTGTTCCTTCTTCATAGAATCAAGCTTCTCTGATTATTTGATGAACATTCAAATTGAATAAGTAAGGTGAAATTCTACCTTTGAGGATACAATTGGCATGAGATTGAATCAATTGGATGACAATGAATTTTGTTTTTATGAAGGGATAACATGCTAGCAACCACATGAGTACAGATGAAAACAACGATTGAATCAAACTAGTTCATTTTCAACTGTTACTTGGTTTCATTTGTTTTACTGTTCTCTATGAGAATACCAAAGTCAAAAGCCAAGTCACTGCTGTGAAGTGGATTCTAGCCACAATAATTTTACAGGACAGGATAGAACTCCCCCTGTGGGTTTCTGTGGTTGCAAATCTTCATGGAAGCTGAAAATTGTGTCGTTCTCAAGAGAGGCTGCTGCGCTGCAATGTTGTTCTTTCAGCAAGCCATTCAAGAGTGTAACTCACTATGCCACCAGGATGCATTGCTGGAATCCCTCCTGTGATAATATAAGCAGCAAAGTTTACAAAGCAAAAAAGAACAACACTCACTTAGCTGCTCCCAACTCACAGCGACCCAGTGCACATCAAAACATACACCAATGGTCTGCAGGTACCATTTAATGACATTGATTACATTCTTCTTTGAGTTGTGCAACATTTTCACCCTTCATTTTAAGTTGCTCTTCTTTCATTCCTCTTATTGCTTGCTTCCTAAGCTATCTTATCTAAGACTTTGAATTGTTGTTATTAATATGATCCTTTTTAGATAATTCTTTAAAAACATTGGTGCCAAAAACAGATGATTTTACTTCTTAAGCTAAATTATTGCTTGATCATAAAACACCTTTAGAGGGAATTGTGATTGAAGGTTAGAGGATTATAGAGCTTTATTCTGCTTCATAGCTCGAGAAATTTTGGAGTTATTGAGACTGAATTTCAATTCTGCATTTGACAATTTTTATTGATGTTTCTCTACATAATTGCTGATAAAGATGTTTCATAATGGTAATGGTGATGGTTGTAATTGCTCATGGAGGCAAACAGTCACAGCTTCCATATCATTTTTCTATTCTTGACCATTCTTTCATGGGGTTGGCAAAGAGCAATGAAAGCTCCTATGCTCCTGTGTTAGTCTAGATTGACTAGAGAAACAAATTCATAATCACACGTATGTGTCTAAGAAAGAGGTTTATGTACAAGAGAAATTGGACATTGAGAAAACATCCCAATGATGCCAAAGGCAGGATGATCATAAACCAGATGGGTAGAATGTCTTTGGATCCAGTGGCATTGTAAACATCTCAGGACTGGCAGGGGTCTCCAAGTGGCTCCTCCAGGTCCCAGGGCATGGATTCTATCAGCATAATGCCATGTACCTTGTCTGTGCAGCATCTCCAAGGAAGTGAAGTAGTGAGAGATAGTGTCTCCAGTCTCTAAGACAGAAGTACTGGATTTCCCAGGATACTCAGGGGAAGGCCATGCCCACACAGGGGTCTTATTGGACGTTTTCAGATTGACAGGCTAGACTCCACCCCTACACGCTTATTCCTCAAAATGACATGAGATTAGGTGACTGACACTGCTCCTTCATAGCAAGGATGGTGAGCTTTTGTCTCGTGCACTTTGGATATTTCATTAGGAGTGACAAGTCCTGAAGAAAGACCACATTTGATAAAGTGGAGAGGCAGCAAAACCAACAAAATAAATAAAAAATGGGACACCAACAAGATGAATTAGCTCAGCAACATTGAATTCAAATAGAAGAATGATTGTAACAATGTCACAGAACTAAGCAGTGTTTCCTTATGCTGTCAATGCACTCACTGAAAGTCAGAAGCAACTCTGTTGTATCTAACACCATAAGCATGCAACCTCTGAGTTTCATGGAACATCCTTGCTAATGAGTTAACACTAGTCCTCAGTATTAACTAATACTTAGTCCTTCTGTTGTACCTCCTACTCTGCTGTACAGTGCCTTTGAGATTAAAGAAAACCATTTCCTTTTCATTTTCTTTGCTGATAGAAATCTATATTTTTAGTATTGAAAAAATAATCTTCAAAAGACACCTCTAATTATTTTTGTTTTTGTTCTTATTATTGGAATTGGTCTCTTTTGATTCAATCCCAAAGTAGTGGCACAATACTTAAGTTATTTTATTAATTACTGTATATACTCTGCAAAGACACTTTAGTGAAAAAGTCATTAGGAATTATAAAATGTATGCATTATCAATTTAGTGTAAATGCAATTTTTTATGTACTAAATCTGCTAAATCTTCTTTGAAAAATCATTATTTTTATATTATCAAATTTGCTTTTAACTTGATAGCATTGCTTTAAAATTTGGCTGATGGGATGAAAAGTGCAATCATGGTACCATAATTGTAGTATATTTATCCTTATATTTATCTGGACTATGATAACCCCATGTGCAAGGGAGAATTGTTCTCACAGGGTCTTTTTTGTTGTAATCTTTCTTCGTAGGTGCCTCTGAGTTAAGTTGACCTGCTACATTTCAGTTAGCAGCTGAGCACGAGCCAGCACCACCATAGAACTCTTTGTGTAGATAGAACAACTGATCAAATTAGCCTTAAGTTATATAATATTTATTATGGCATTTAATTTTTCTGAATTTCTATCCAACTAATTTATTAAAGAGACTGGAAGCAGGAAGGTAAGATTAGTTTTCTTCTAAAGAAAACCCCTTTTGTTGAATCTCTGTTTTCCATCTCTGGACAATATCTTTAGCACATTTTTCATTCATTTTAAGATTTAGAACAATTACTTTTAAGATATTAAATCTTAACTAAATTAATCCTTCAGATTCTCACTTAGACATTTTTTCCTCTTTCATTGCACCTGACTTTACAATTCTGCATCCTAATTCTATTTCTTCAAATTAAACTCTGTCTTATGCTGCCTTTGACTTCTTTTAATAATTGCTTGAAATGAAGGAGGAAAGTTGAAAAGAAGAAAGATAATGATTTGTACCATCTGGATGGCAGATGGATAATACTGTACTGTTATTTCATGAGATTTTGTGAGTTTTGTAAAAAACCCACTTCTAGGATCTCTAACAATGCAATTTAGATCATTCCCTGATAAAGTTCATGCTATTTGATAAATTCACAGCTTTACTTCAAAAACATGCCTAACATAAATGTGTTAGGATTTTCTTTCAACTTGGGCAGAATTTTCATGATTACTTCTGTGTGGTGATTTTCCTGGCATCCATGTAACTCATTGTGGGGGCAAGGGGTTCATGTGGGCTCCTCATGACCTGCTGGAAGTGATTACTCTTCTTTCTCAGGTTCATCTTTGGAGGTGTTCAAGCCCATCTTACTTGTATAAGTTTATAGAAAGAATGAGACAACAGAAGTCTTTGTATTACCCGGGGTTTTAGAGAGTTCAGGTTAGCTGATATGAATGTGCCTATCTCTCTTTTCAATTACATTACGAATCAGTTATGTAAGACTTCAGTGTAGGAGACATTTGTGAGTGACTGATTTTCCTTTCACTAACTTTCAGATGGTCATGGACTAAGACAACTATGGGTTACTGCTGCTGGGCTTAGTCTGGTTTGTTCTGTCTTGTCGTGCTTCTATGCACAGAACCAATGTCTGACTGATCCTGCACCATCCCCACCATCTTTTGGAAGGAAAGGGTCTATATAACACAGCGCCACTTCCTATACATTCAGGTGAACAATCCTCTTCCACAAGAACCCTTTTTGTGGCATCATTGATCTACTTTTCTATGTGTGCTCAGTGAGTGAAAAATCGGACGGTTTGTATAAGCTATTTGACATTCTCTGGCAAGCTTTCCTTCTTTTCAACATCTATTGCATTTGTGTGAAATGGGAAAGCAATGATTGTTATTTATGATACTCAGCTCTATGACCTTAAATTACAACAACAAAAGAAAAAGTCTCACTTAACATTATATTCCCCACCAAACCTAATTTATCTCAAATATTCATTGACTAATTATTTTGTGCCAATCTTAGCTGATATGTAGCCATCAGCAAGACTTTTTTGGCTCCTAATATAGTAGTGCAGATGCCCCTGACAGCATACTCAAAGTACCTCCTTTTTTCTTTCTGATTTTGTAATTATGATATTCAATACGAAATTTGACAATTTTCCTTATTTTGTCTGCTTGCAACTCTTCCCCCCCCCCACCCATGAACTAGGATGCAGAATAGATGAGAATAGATGAGAGAGCCAAGCCAAGCCATTTTGTTCACCAGCAGAATTCCCTTTTTTACAGATGGGTCTTCTCTCTATTAGATGCTTTAATACTTGATTGATTAAATCATGAAAATTACACATTCCTTCTCGTGAAATTTGTTTTCTTTATCAAAGGAACAAAAACTTTTAATTTCTTCCCTAGAAATCTCACTCTAAATTCAACATATATACTTACAAACAAAAGAAGCAAATATATAGGTCAAGTTCTATAGTGTAGACTAAAACTGAGTAAACTATGAAGACAGACTTGACTAGAACTTAAATTTCTCTCTCTGTCAATTACTACTTACCTGTCCTCAGTGAGTTATTTAACTTTATTTTGCCCCAATTTCTGTATAAATACAAGGTAACACTAATTTTATAAAATTGTATTTTGGGTATGAGAAATGCCGAGAATTTGGCATTCCTATCATGTTGCTGCTGCTGTTACTGCTGCTACTATTACAGCATTGTTATTTATTCTATGAGAATATTTTTAGACACACAAGTAGTCTCTACACTTCTGCTGTAGTAAAGAATGTGCAGACCAAATAGAGAAGGCTCTCTTAATGCACACTTTCAATATTTTTACTACTCTGAGTCCCAACTTGTGTAAGCTAAGCAAAACTGATAGCAATCACTACATTTCTGGCTTTATTTTGCCAATTTGAACATACATGAAGAGGGATATGTTGTGACATATGCTTTTTCTTCCTGGAAACAGAGTCTCTAATTATATTGTTTCCTAAAAGTAGAACAAAATCATGGGCCATGAGTTTCTGAGCAAAATTACCCAACTCATTTCTAAGAACATACTCATGTAAATACTTTTGATGGTCAAAGATATATTGGAGTATGAACTAGGGAAAACAAACAAAACAAACTAATTGATGTTGAGTTAATTTGACTCATTAAGGCCCTGTTAAATCTGGAGAGTAAATGGGGAAGGGGAAACTCCAAAAAGATTTTACTACTTAATGTTCAGGCTAACTCTACTTTAAAAGTCACCCTGACCACCTAGGTTACTATAGCAACTGCCTAATGTTTCTTTCTTAAGCCAATGTTCATTTCATTTAGCAGACTTTGGAGATACTTTTCACCATAACTATGTTTTAAAACAAATTTCACATTTTACATTTAACAAACTGTTCAGAATTTAAGTATACAATGTGGTAAGCTTTGTCAACTATAAGGAGAAGTATAACCACCACATACATCTTGTGCAAAGGTGTCTATACGTGTATAAAATTCTAAGTTATTCTCATAAGATATTTCAGTTTGACATACGTTGAATACTTCATTTAAAAATTTTTTTATTGCTATTTACTTTTAATTTCACAATCTTTATAAAACTATTCTTTGGTGGGGGGCGTTGCATGAGAGTAAAAAAAGAATATTATGCACAGAGATATAGGTAGTACATATTTCTGGCAAAAAGTTGTTCAAAAAACCCACAGCAAAGAATGTGGGTTGTTGAAACTCAAATACTTGTTAAGTCAGACCATACTGGTGTATATATAATATATATCCATGTTCATATGTGTCTAATTCATAGCAAGTTGTTTCACCTTAACAGCCTTCTTTCTGCCCCAACCCCTTAATCGGTTCTTTTTATTCTCTTCCATTTCATTGTATCCTCCCCTCTGAGTTCTTACACATAGGTTATGCTTTTCATATAGATCCGTTTGATGATATTTGCACTTTCTTGTGGGTACCTTCTTTTGGTCAATATAAGTTTTTTGAGATATATGTTACATATACTGTACATTTCTTTGGTTTGTCATGTTTTATTGTGGGAAATATAGTATTTCCACACACTCTCATCTTCATGCCTTGTATTTGAAATTATTTGGATAAAATTCAAAAGGAGAACGTTAATTTTGCAAAGATTTTGTAGGATATTTTCATTTCACTTCATAGAATTGTTGGCTTATGAGTAGTTATATCTTACCATTAAATGAGTCTACATATTTTTTCAACATATGAGAATTCTTAGCAGTTTTAAGTCTGTTTTAATTATCCAGTTATAAGTAATCCATAACTTAGTACATCAAAAATAAGTAACTGTTTTACAGAGTTTCTGGGGATCAAGAATCTAAGGCTTACCTTAGTGATTCTGATTAGAATCTGATGACGTTGCAGTGAATTTTTACATGAAGACTGTAACCATTGTCTCATGCTGGACAATCCACTTCTAAGATCACTTGTGTGGCTATTCCCTATTCTTATGGGGGAATAACAAGAGCAAGGTGAGTGGTGAGGCACAGAGGAAAAGGCACAAAGACAAGGGAAGGGTAAAAAAGGGAGGGGAGAAGAGGAAAGTCAAACAAAATATTTGGTTGCAAAGTACAATTTAGCCTTGTTTTTATTATTTGTTGTGTATTTTTAAAATTATCATTTAATATATGCTAATGATTTTTGATCATCTTCTCGGTATATGTATGTTATTACTTAAGCTACTTTTCTGATTTGCCTTGTATCTTTGTCAAAAAGTTATTATCAAATGTGTGAGTCTTGTTCTGGACATAATATGCCTTGCATTGTTGTATTGGTCTATTATGGATTTGCTATATGACATTGGAAATTATACTTTGATAGTCATTCGTAGCACCAGGTTATTAGTCATTCACATTTATTTTCTAATTGCAATACTGCTTTGCCTGCTTCATATCATTTGCATTTTCTTGGAGCCAACTTGCCAATTTAGCAAAAGCAAAACAAAACATTTTTCATTAAGATGGTAATATATATATAGGTCAACTCACAAAATTTACACAATTGACCATTAAAATCTAAATACATTTAATCTGTGAACATGATTTATCTTTTCATTCATTAGCTTTTATTTAAGTCCTTTAAGAAACTTATTATATATTTTAATGTAGAGATTATGTAAAATTTTGAAGATTATTCTTAGTATTTCCATTTTATTCTATTTAAATTATTAACTCAACTTTATTTTCCAGTTCATTAATGTTATTAAATAGAAATGCAGTTCATTTTAACTTGACATTCTAGGACCTTGTTCAATTTTAGAACCATTTTATAGATCTCATAATTTTCTACATAGTATATTGTCATCTATAAATAAAAGCAGTTTAAGAGCTGTTTTAAAAAATAATTATAGTTACGCTGCTTTCATATTGTATATTTGTAGTAACTTCTCTGCTCATAAGACTACCTGTGATCTACCTAATTAATGTTACCACATTTTTTATACAAAATTATAAATTTTATGGATGGATGCTGGCTTATAGTTGTGCCAAGACTACAGGTGTGGATTGGCATGCTCCCAGGCAAATTGGCCATTTGATCACTCAATATGTTCCTTTATGAAAGGATTTCTGCCAATTTTTCCATAAGATAGAACTATATCACTACAGTAGATTTAATTAGAGTCCTTCAAAACATTTTTAATCTTTTACATATACTACTTTCAAAGATTATTACAACTTTTCCCTTTTCTTTTGAATCATATAAGGTTCAGAATTGATTTAGTATATGAGAGAGACCTCAGGATTTGAGAGTTACTTCTAATTTTTATTTATTTCTGATTTATGGTTGAAACAGGGGTATTGAATTGAATGGTTTTTGAATTGAGTGGTTTTCATATATATGTGAAAAATTCTGTTTTACACAAACCACCAAAACACATACCAAGTCATATCACATTGCTTAACTTTTTTATAAAATAAAATAAACAATAAATAAAACAACATCAATGCCTAAAGCCAACGACAGGTAGGCACTCAAATACACTTCCAACCATGTGCTTAAGTTTGTAGGAGCTCTTAATGCAAATCCTTTTCAGGGGTATTCGAAGTGTAAGATCCTATTTGTTGATATGATGCTGTCTTAATTTGCTTTTCAATCCCTGAATAGCTAACAGCAGAGCAAACATTACATGGAAAAAGAAATTTCCTCACTTGATTTTATTCTTCCTGATTCAAAATTATAATGTCCAAAAGAGATTCTTATTATATATCTAAGATGACTGTATTAAAACATACAGAGGCACACAATTTAGATTGGAGGAAAGATACTTCATTTTAAGAATAGGAGTTGGGAATGTGCCCTCCTTTTTATTTGATGGATTATATTTTGTTTATTTTTCCAAACTATTATGTTGCTTAAAAATAGCCCAGGTTATACAGTAGCTAAATATTCAGTTGCTGACTAAAAAGCTATAGGTTTCAACACATCGTTTGTCAGAGACCTATCTGACACTCAAGAACTGGTGTTCAGATGAAGAGCGAGGTTCAGGATCTAGCCGGAGAGGATGAGCACTGTCAGCGCATGCACGCCACCCCCTGTTGCTGTAAAGCATATCCTCTGGCCTACAGAATGCTAGCACTGGCCTCAGGGTTCACCGTGGTAAAATACAGCCTGTCCCATCCCCTTATTTGTGATTTTAGAACTTACATCTGCCATGAGATGTGCAAAGTCCATTTCAGAACAGATATATATTTAAATATTTTTATGGGCGGCTCTTATAGCTCTCATCACAATCCATATGTGCATTTAGTGTATCAAACATATTTGTACATAGGTGGCCATTATCATTTTGAAAGCATTTTCTTTCTGTTTGAGCCCCTTGCTATCAGCTTCTCATTTCCCCCTACTCCCCTGACTCTCCCTTATTCATGAAGGGACACAGCGGATGATGTAAGATATGAAAAGAAAAGTTTCTGTATCTATTCTAATGAAGACCTATTTATAACCAAATGGGGCTGCCACTATTTGTGGTCCCACATGATCGACTTTGTGGCAAAAGTAAACTTTTTGAGGTGAAGTTCAATGATTTCTAATTCATGTTGATTTTTGTAGCTACTGCACACATAAATTGTATCTCCTAAAAAAATGTTTCCTCTTGGTAGTCATAATTCTTAATTTCTGACAAAATCTGATCTATTATCCAAGGCTGAGTTTTTGGATATATATATATATATACATATACACACACATATATTATAATATAATGTGCATGGAAGGAGTCATGGTGGTGTAGTGGCTGCTCATTGGGTTGCTAAGCACAAAGTCAGCAGTTCAAAGCCACCGGCCATTCCTCAGGGGAAACATGAGAGCAGTTCTATCCTGTCACTAGGGTCGCTACATGCTGGCATCGGCTTGCTATAGCATTTAATTTGTTTTTTGGTACATGCATGGAATCATACTTTTGGTGAGGACTGTCTTTGAGATTCTCTGATATTGTTGAGTTCTCGAATAAGGATATGAAGAGAGGGCAGTAGAATAAGCTAGATAAATGCAAATAAAGAACAAAGCATGATATCACTAGATACTGACACCACATCTCTAGAACAGTTTTATATATAAAAGGAGAAAAAAGAGAAAATTTTGAAAAGAGAAAGAAGAAAAATGTGCTTTACACCCATTCAAACTTAAATGCACATTTTGAGAAGATGTCACTATGAAAGTAAGACTTTGTTCAGCCTCCTATGAGTTTTAGTTCTATAAATCTAAACATATGAATATTAAAATAAATTGTGAATATTATAATCACAGAATAGAACAGTGATATCATTTCTAATACATTTAGAATTAATACATTTGCACACATTGCAATGTTTGCATACATCTTATAAAACACGTAGGAACAGACTTCATCTTCATACAATTGCTGTCATTGACCATTAAACTATTCAAAATATTTTATCCATGGAGAATTAAAAAATTATATCCATATGCAGTCTTCTTGAAAATATGTGAGGAAATTACCTATATGGGACCTGCACTTTTCCTTCTGAAGTAGGAACATTTTACACGTTGAGTTGGTAGCTGCATGGTCAGCAGTTTAGACTTCCGGGCCACCTCCGAGGAGAAAGAGGAGTTTGTCTGAGTCTGTAAATATTGTCAGTCTCAGAAACCGTAAGGAGCAATTTTCTCTATTTTATAGGATCCGAGTCGGAATGGCTCAGTGAGAGTGGGTGAGGGATAGTAATTTGTGTTCAGTGGAATCAATATGTTTCTTGCCCATAGAAATCAAGATTTTATAACCAAACACAGAGACATATAGCTATAAATAGCCTTCATATCAAGTTGTAAATGTTGACAGACAGACTAGTCATGTTATGCCATGTGACAGTGCTTTACTGTTGTCTTGCTTTGCTATTTAAGTGTCACATTTTCTTAGCTCTTTGTGTATTTGTATTTTCTCCTGAAATAGATAAAAGGTGTTTCTCCTCAAATAGAAAAGAGGTGTTTTGATATCAGCATTGCACTTTGCAGTTTTTTCCATCTGAATACCTGCCTTGTACAAAATAGAGGCTAAAAGTAAACCCTGATTATCAGGATCAGCAATTCTAAATCTATCTGGCAATTTTGAGTATTCAAGTCACCCTTATGGTGAGTGAGTCAAGTGCTATTTGAGTGACCCTTGTTCTTTTATTTACTCATTATTTCCCCTATCCATAATTTTAATAAAATTACTTTGGTTGATCCATTTCCTTTCATAAAATATGGAAAATCAATGTCACTTTCTGTAACTGAAGGGGACAGCATAGAGAATGCAATGAAATCAGAATCACGTTATCACATTTTAATTGTACATTATTGCTTAACAGAAATACTGAACTGGCTATTGCTGTCACAAGAAAATTAGGAAATTTTAGAGTGATTGAAGACAAATTAGAAAAAAACTGATAGTTTGTCTTTAATGTAATTAGATGGCTGAAAAGTTTAAGAATGGAATAACTATTTAGTGCTTCAATGTCTTTTCTTGCTATGCCTGTGTATCATGTAAATGTCTTTTTGTCCACCAAAGATGAGGATTTCAAGTTTGGGAAAATCTTGCATAGGAATATTTTAAAAGAACATACATATTGAAAATGATGTTACCATGAATTCCAGTATACTTTGAAGTACTGTAGTAAGCAACGTTGGAATGGCCTGAGTATAACTAGCAATGTCATTATCTAATTTAAAAATAGAAATCCAGGTGGAGCAGTCACGATCTCTCACATTGACTTCTCTTTCTGGTTGCATCTTAACATCATTTGGTTGCTATTGTCTCGGTCTCATTTGGTTGTTCTTAGGTGCCTCCCATATGCTTTTGTTTCCTTCTCCACTACTATTTGTCCTTGACCGTATGTTACCTCTTGAAATGATTGCATTCCACTATCTCTTATCATATAGTGATGCTGTGTATTATTCTATTTTCTCTAGATAGTTGCTGCATCTTTTTATATTTTGCACATAGTATCTTTCTATGTAGCAATACAAGACTTGAATTTTCTCTTCTGTTCTTTCGTCTTGAAATATAATGGATGTATTCTTTATTTGGCCTTCACTATAATACTTTACTTTGTTTCCTTAAGTTGCTCAATGGAAACTTTTATTTAGCCCTTTATTATTTCTTTCAAGTCCTTTAACTACTCAAAGGTTAAGAACAAGCTTCAGAATCTCTTCTGACATCACTTTGATCTTTTATTTCTATCCTGTTCTTCTTTTTTGTATCACATTCTTGATGTTATCCCACAGCTCATCAGGTCTTTCTGTCGTTAGTATTCAAAGGAGTCATATCTATTCATAAAATGTTCCAAAAATTCAGGTAGACTTTGCTGAGGCCATTCTTCAGTTCTCTTGGATTTGTTTTTGAATTTTCTTCATCTTTAACCATAGTTTAGGCAATCAATGGTCTACTTTATGGTCACCCTTTGGCTCACTTTTGATGATTTATATTGAGCTTCTCCATCCACGGATGGAATGAATTTGATTCTTTGTATTTAATCTGGTAAGTTCACATATATAGTTGCTATTTCTTTTGTTCAAAAAGTACATAATCTATCATCCAATTTATAGCTTTGGTTTAATCACCAATGTCATATTTTTGACTATTGCTTTTTCTTTGTTTCCAACTTTTTCACTTCGATGGCCGATAATTGTCAATGCATCTTGATTGCATATTTGATCAATTTCAGAGTGACACTGTTGTTTGAATTCTTTCATTTCATCATCACTTGCTTTAGAGGTTAGTGTGTAAGTTTGAATAATCATTATATTAACCAGATATCCATTCTTATCATAGACATCACTGTGCTTCAAGAACTTGAAGCATATCATTCCTCTTTAATCCGTCATTCATGGCATAGATTTTCTGATCCAAAATGGCCACTATCAGTCCATTTCAGTTCACTAAAACCTAGGTTATCAGTTTTTTTGTAGTCTACTTTGTTTTTATGGCTTCTAGATTTTCATACTAGATTTTCAAAAATTCCAATTACTAATAGATATTTGTAGCTGTGTCTTCTCAATAGTGTCTTAAGGGAGAGTCTTAGCATACTGCCAAATTTTTTTAAAAAAAACACTCCAACAAATAACTAGGGTAATAGTTAGGGAACTCTGATTTATTTTTTGTATTTAACCATAAGTGTATACACTACAACATATTCTTAATAAAAAATAACCATCACACAAATAAAAACATGCAAGGTATTTCCTCCATAGTATATATTTGTCAGTGAATAATTACTCTTCTCTGTTTTGTTGCCTTGCATATATCCTGTGATTAAAGTTGTTCAAATACTTGAATTGTCAGAAGTTCTCAAGAAGTATAGACCCTGTGTGTGTTCCTACAATAAAATAGATAAGCTGTTAAAATTGCATTGATTTAGTAAGTCTACTTCATCAGACTATAATAAGTAATTATTATCTAATAATGATAAAAGTGCAGTATCTAAATTCTGTCCTGTCATAAATAGCATTTTGTTGCAGGAGGTCAATATATATTTGGGCCTATATCCATCTATTGCATCTTGAAAATCCTATATCAATCCAATTCAATCTGTTCATTGAGCAAGTGATCTCAGGAAATTGGATATATGAAGAATGATTTAGCCTCTCGCTTGGAGGAAAATTCATTAACTACGCATGATATGAGATAACACAATGCTGCTTGCTAAAAACAAAGTGAACTTGAAACACCTTCTGATAAAGATCCAATAATCAAGTGTTCAGTTTGAACTATTACTCATTGTAAGGAAATCAAATATTTTCACAACTGGAACAATCGACAACATCTTGATAAAAGGGAAAATGTTGAAGTTATCAAAATTATCATTTTATTTAGTTTTGGGGGGATATCACTGCCCCCTGGAGGGAGTAGGAGGCCTAGTCTTGTTCCTGGAGAGCTGCTGCTGGATTTGAACTTCCAGACCTGTGGACCACAGTCCCGCACACAACCACTATGCCACCAGTGCTCAGCCCAAGAATTTTATATATATATAATATATATATATATATATAATATATATTTGGATCCACAGTCAGCATTCATGGAAGCAGCAGTCAAAAAATAAAATGATGTATTGCATAAGACATATCTACTACATAAGATTTGTAGCAAGTGTTAATGAACTAAGATGTCTTTTGGAGTAGTAAAAAGCACCTGATCAAAACTGTAGTAATTTCAATTGCCTCTGTGCATGTGAAATAGATAATGGATAGGGAAGATTAAAGAAAAATTGGTTCAGTTTAATTACAGTGCTGACAAAGATTAAGGAAAGTACCATCGTTTGCCAAAGCCAACAAATCAGTCTTGGAGAAAATACAGTAATATTGACCCTTAAAAATGAAGATCGGGGGGCTGAGCCCCGGTGGCGTAAGTGGTTGAGTGCGGAACTGCAGCCCGCGGGCTTGACGGTTCAAATCCAGCGGCGGCTGGGTAGCGCCCACCTCCACCTGAGGCAGTGATGCCCACAAAAAAAAAAAAATGAAGATCGGTTGATGTCATCTCAGGTATATTAGACAAGTTACCAGGAGAGACTAATACCTGGTAAAGGAGAACATGTTGGGTAAAATAGAAAATCAAGATAAAAGAGGAAGGCATTTAATTAAAAGTATTGACACAGTTGCTACGACAATGGCTATTGTCCCAAAGTGGCTATTATTACAACAAAGTAATAATTATGAGCATAGAGGAAAAACCCAGGCAGCATTTTCTTCTGTTGTATCTGGAGTCCTTTTGAGTTGGATTCAACATGCTAGCACTTAGTGGCATGTTAATGTATGGCATTTAATATGAGGTGCCTAGATGTAATCATTGGAAACCATTTGTTAAATGGAACAACATTCTGATCAGTTCTATTCTGTGGGAAAATCCACATAAAGAAGTATCCATTAATTATCATTTTATCTTTTAAAACAGTAAAATGTAAAAATAAGGAAATAACTAGGCAATAGACTAGTTAGGAAGGGTTATTGATTGGAACATAAATAGCTGCTATCCAGTTGATTCAAATACACATTGACCTTACATTAGACAAAATTTGTCTGAAGTTGAGTCAGCCTCAGAATCTTTTTCATGCTCACCTCTATCTTTCTGGATTGCGGTGCTGATTCCATGCTATTGTAGTTCTCCCCTGGCCTTGGGGACCCTACCCTTTTATCACATAGGTGACCTTGCTTTTGTTTAGATTCTCGTGGTATACCTTCCAGCGTCAGAGCAATGCATAACACACCACCATACTACAAACTGACATGCTGAGGATTTAGGACAAAGGAAGGTTTATATCCATTGTCACTTATTTTTCCTGTGATACATCATCAATATGTGTATTTACATCCCATCAAAAAAGTATAGACAATTTGGGCTACGCCCTGGTGCCATAGTGGTTGTGCGTGGGACTGCGACCCACTGGGTTGGAGGTTCAAATCCAGCAGCAAGGCTGGGCCTCCTACTCCCACCACCAGAGGGCAGTGAGGCCTCCCCCCCAAAAAAAAGTATAGATAATTAATCTTATGCGTGCATTGTTTTCTATTGTTATTCAGGGCTTTAATTAATTTTGATTAAGATATATACTAAATATAAATAAATGAGTTTTCAATCAAATACCTTAAAAGAAAGAGATACTGAACATGGGAAGGTGTGTGCTATAGTCAGCTCATTTTATTATTAGCTTAATTGTTACATTAAAATGACCCAGACACCAAATGTTTTGTCCTTGCTTACATTCTCACTCGTTGTGATACTAATTCCTAGACAGGGCAGAATTCCTCTGCAGGAATTCCAAGGCTGTGGCCTTTACAGACACAGAGAGCTACATCTGTCTTCTGCAGAGTCTTTAGGGGAGGCAAAGTGTTAATCTGGTCATCAGGTGAGGTTTTAGCTCCTTTGCCCCCCATTGTTACATCTAACCTTTGGCATTGAGTCAATTCTAATCCACATAGTCACTGAAGGACAGAGTAGGACTCTCCCTTAGTATTTTCAAGACTATTACTATGAACAGGAGGAGACTTCATCATCTTTTTCCCAGGAAGCATTTGGAAGTTGAAACTGCTGACCTTGTAGGTAATAGCTCAGTTAACTAAACAGATGAAATCCTCAGGACTCCACAGACACATTTACATAGAAAGTGAAGGATTTTCACTGTTTTTTCCCCCTCACAAACATAAAATTCTCTCAAACATAATCCATATTCTCATTGATTGACTCATTGTTTGAAAACTACTTACAGTAGCTTGTGCCTTGAAAATGAACAAGAACTGTGCAGTTTTTGAAAATTATACTATTGAAGATAGGAATAATTATTGCTTTAATAAGTTAATGTATTCCTGCTAGACCTTGTGAATAAATTTGATATTTTTAATGCTTTTAAAAAATACAGTACTGGGCTGAGCCCCGGTGGCATAAGTGGTTGAGTGTGGGACAGGTGGTTCAAATCCAGCAGAGGCTTTCAGGAGCAGTACTGGTTGGCACCCATAACCACCAGAGGCAGTAATGCCACCCCCCCAAAAGTATAAAAGTATATGAAACATAAGTATGCTCTGATGAAATATAATCAAAGGAAAGGAGCATGTAAGTAGAAACCAACCAAGACTAGAAATAATTATAGTGAACTTCCCTAGAAATAACTTCTCATCTTCCTCTTGATTTCTATCTTCTCTCTTTTCCCTCAAAGTAACAGACCTGTAAAAGAATAGATGAAATTTCTCGTAGACTACTTTAATTATTTTAAAAAAATATATACTACAATCTCTCCTTTTTTATTGATCAGATTCATTTTTAGTGAATAAAACTCCCAGAGAGACAGATCTTGATTAATGACCAAATCTATCTATCTATCTATCTATCTATCTATCTATCTATCTATCTATCTATCTCACATATTGGAAATAATATTAACATACTTACCTAGAACTATTAACCTAATTCCCAAAAGACAACAAAAGAAGTAGGTATGAGAGAAGGAAGCTAACTTTATGTAGGAATATTCACTATCAGGGAGCTTTACTTCCTTGTCTTAATCACATATTCTTTGCATATGTATGCCATCATGAATTGAACACTGTATTCCTTAGATGAGTTATGTCCACTTGTGGTTTTATGAGAGTGTAGGGGTGGAGTCTAAACTATCGAGCACACCACAGCTTAATGAGGCCCCATTGGAGGTGTGGTTTCATAATTAAGGAACCTGAGAACACCCTTCTCTGTGTGCCACTTCTGCTTTCCTCCTCCTGGCACTTCACTGGCACGCTTGGCCGGCCGGCCGCCAGGAGTGACCCCACCTGACCGACCTATCCAGAAGGACTCTAAATGTCCTGGCATGTTTCCAGAGACTTTAGATCCATCAGGCTCTTCCTTATTGAGCCGTGATCTTTCTGTTTCTGGGCTTTACTATTGTGCATCACTGACCCAGCTAATATTGGATCTATAGACTGGGCTGGGTGCCTTATGGGTGTAAAGTTGCTTCTTAATATAAAGATTTTTTTTAATTGTGTAGATGAGTGTCACTGGTTTTGGTCACAGTTCACTTACATGTCCTTTGTGAAAAGTACGTTATCCCACATATCACTTGATGGTCCAAAATGAAAGAACTGGTGTCCCAAACCCTTGTTCTGATGGACCACCCATGTCTTTGAAGAGGTCCCAGTCCTGGATAACATAGAGTAGATCTCCTATGGTCTATTATGAGTTTCCTAAAGAATGGTTATTTGTCTACCCTGGCATTTCTTACACTTTCAATCAACTCTACATTTTGTAATAGCTGTAAAGAACTCTTTAAAATAAACTCTCTCTCCATATATATATATGTTATATATATATCTTAACCACAATGCACATGTTTTTCAATTTTAAGAAGTGTTTCAATAAGGAAAGTTATGCTATCCATTAAGTTCAATTGCAAATTTTGCTTTTATTTTTCAGTGCTGAGATCAAATAGTTTTTATTTACACTTGTGAATATATGAGACTGGAACATTATTAACTCTGTGCTAAAGGGACCATATCTTATTAGGCACATGCTTACAATCATTGATAGTCTCAAAGTGAAGTGATTGGGAGCAATCTTTTACAGAGGATCGTCTTAATGTTTGATGATTGTACAGTAAGAGATTTTCTGACTTCCGTTCCTTTTTCAAAGCCATGCTCCATCACTCTTCAACATTTTGGCTTTGGCAACTCAAGTAACTAAGGGTAAATATTTTTGTACCACTTTATCTGTAAGATGGGGATAATTATAGCAATATCTATATTTTAAGGATGAAGTAGGATAATATATGTGAAATTTTTTATATTATTCCTTGACTATAATTGAACAAGCACTATTAAATTTTGATATTTTCTGAGGAAACAGCTAATATTTTGTTTCTCCAATTATTCATGTTCTCCAGAGTTTATAGTATCATAATGGAGTCATTCAATGAGAAAATCAATAATTACTTTTTGTGACTAATGTTATGAAATCATCAAGGAACTATCTAAAACATGAAAACAATAGCATCCATGAAATGTAACTAAGAGAATCAAGGATGGTTTCCATGAGAAGGGATGTCTGTTGAAAGTTAAAACATAAGAATATGCTATGTCTAGAATTGGGCTGGTTATGCTATGTCTAGAATTGGGCTGGCTATGGGGTAGAGAAGTAGTTAAAGACAAATATGTGACATTCTATAGGAATTCAGCCTGTTTCTACAAACTTGACAAATTCTCCGTTTTCATAATACTCTAAGAAACAAGAAATTGCTGTGTTTAAAGATGCATTTGGTCTGTGGGATCAACATATATTTCTACCTTTTTGCTTTAATTTCACTAACAGCCAGGGATCTCTATGAGTGTAATAACAGAAGGGAATAGAAATTTATGAAATATAAGCAGTGGTGATTTATAAGAGATATAACAATAGCAGAGCAAAAATACAGTGCATGAGGATATTTAATAAAACAGATTCAAGGGACTAATATAGCTGATATATATGGATTAATTTTAACATAGAGTATGCTACAACTAATTAAAAAAGGTGGACCAAAATATGTGTGAAACTGACATAAAATAAAATAAAATACTACATAAAATTTAAAAATATATATCAAGAGAAAAATGTGTTTGGGTTTAGCTTTATATTGAACAAGCAATCTACCTATCTTAGAGAAAGAAAAATAACATTCTAGTTCAATAACGTCAAACACTAATGATTAGGAAAAGTAGCTAGATGAAAAGACACACACATTTGTTTCTTAGTCAACTGTTTGTTTTTACACTAAGCCAAGAAGGGAGTACTGTGTATTCCCCTACCCTCCAGAATTTAGAGCTCTTGTAAATCTATAGAAGTCTAAAATATATGGATTAAATTTTAAATTCTATACACTGTATGATTTTGATTCACACTTGTAAGCATCTAGACTATGTGTCAAAATCAAAATATTTAGAATATTCTTTACCATGTACAAAACTTTGATTGAACAAAGTTTATTCAGTATTTGTCTTGTTTCCATAGCCACTTTTCTAAATATAATCATGTTTGTTTCTTAATTACAAACATGAAATAACCTCATTACAGAAATACGGACTGTGTATTCTAATTAGGAAGAACCAAATAAAAATAAATAATTCAAGTTATGAAATAGAGATTTTGATTTAGATCCAAGACAGAAATCAGCGAACTCAATCAAACACACACACACACACACACACACACACACACTCAGTGTCTCTCTCTCTCTCACACACATAGCTAGATTGG
Organism: Nesogale talazaci; assembly: GCA_004026705.1. Lineage (NCBI taxonomy): Eukaryota > Metazoa > Chordata > Mammalia > Afrosoricida > Tenrecidae > Nesogale > Nesogale talazaci. The sequence continues at coordinate 29,345 of PVJH01011511.1, read as the reverse complement.
CCAAAACATGTTGCAAGTGAAATTGTCAAGTAATATGCATATTCATTATTCAAAGTGCTTATTAATATAAAAATTTGATTCATGTATCTGTTGTGTGCTAAAGTTCAATATTTTGGGGAGGTTACTAAGAGATGCTTCTCATACCAATCTATCATCTCAACAATTTTTAAAACTTCACAGATAAAAAATCCATTAATTTTTCTTGCACCATATAAATAATTTAAAATAATTACCTAATTTAAATATTTAATTAGCTCTGTTTAGATTTTGTGGCTATAATAATTATTGTTGTTATTTTAAGCCAAAAGGAAAATGGAGAAATAATTTCTAAAGTCTTACCAATTTACACAGATATCTTTAACCAGAAGTTGCAGGTGTGTGTTTTCTGTCAAACAACTGAACGGCTAACTCAATTTCCTTAACCTTTCCTAATCTGCTCTGGCCCACGCATTCTCACGCAGCACCCCGTGCCTCTGGCCGGCGTCATGATGGCCGCCGTTGTGAAGGCTCTGGACTGAAGAATCCAAGAGGAATACGGAACAATGAATGAGAGAACTTTTTTTGTTTTGTTTTGTGTTTTGTGTGTGTGTGTTTAGACAAATCTGGAAACCATCCCAGATTATTTTTCAACCCCTTTAATTTAGATCTCAGCTTGTAAGACTGCAGGATAAAACCTTCATTTATTTATAAGTAAGGGTTCATTAGTTTCCTTCCTGGAAAACATTTGTTTTTTGTTCTTCTCAACCTGCATTGGACACAGGCCTGGAAGCAGTAGCTAGAGGATCAGAATTGAGCAACATGATTGCAGCTGTTGTCATAAATCGAGCAATGGTTACTTTCCCAAAAAAATTATAATGGATCTATTTTCAGGGCTATGTCACTTATTAAAGTTTATCTTAACATTACGCAAACAATGCAGCATAAATACTATTATTATGCATTATTATCATATTATGCTATATTATATTATGCAATACTATTATTATACATTATTTTATAATGAGGTTAAGAATGAGCATTTTGAACCCCACCAAGGTTAAATAAATTACATATAAGACATTAAGTGAGAAAACAATGCATAAACCTAGAAAACAGATCAAGATATTAGTCTTAATTGCAGTCTCGATAGTAATACCTTTTATTTCCTGACACAGAAAATAGTCTACATTAGACCTTTTTTATATGAAATAATTTTATCCTTTCTAACATCTAGTATGTATTGACATTTGGCACCTGGTATGTACTGAGTCTCCATCACTGTCAGTTTTCCTATTCTGGTGGCTTGTGTGTTGCTGTTGTTGTTGTTGAAAGCTACATCACTGGCAATTCAAATACCAGCAAGTTGACGCAAAAGTGAGTGTGGTACAGCAGACCTTCCAAACTAAGAACAAATTATGAAGGAATAGGTTGTCTACTTCAGCAGAATTAGCCAATGAAAATTCATGGATAACCTTTAACCATTGTCAGATATTAAAGACCTAATGACAGAAGCAGAACATTGTCAGAATTTGTGCTAAAACATGAGCCCCTCAGGTTTGGAGGCATTTCCAGTATACCTGATTAAGAACTGACTTTACAAAGTAGAGTAGGTAATAAAGAATGAAGTAATGCACATGGGAGGGAAGTGCTGATGAGGCACATTTCAAAATGACAGGAAACAGCTGCAAAAACCAACTAAAATCAGAACTTGCAATAGATATTAATATATATTGATATTAGAGAACTGGGAGTAATCAACAATGAAAAGGCATACAAAAAGATTGATACCTAGGAGTAATCAAGCTGAAAATGGAATAGTTTGGGCCATTTTGAATCACAATCATATGGCTTACTACGCTGGGAAAGACTAAACCAAGAGAAATGGTGCATTTATCATCAAACAATGCATCTCAAGATTTATCTTTGAGTACAATGTTGGCTGTGGTAGGATTATATCTATACATATTTAAGGACATCCAATCAGTGCAATTGTTATTCAAATTAATGCACTATACACTAAAGTCGGTGCTGGAGTAATTGAAAATTCTATCAATGTCTTTTATGAGAAATTGCTCAAGCATACAATCAAAATGCAACCATTATTATTGGCGATTGGAATGTGAAAGTTAAAAATTGACAGGTGGTTAGTAAGCCTCCCTGCAATCCTGATGCCACCTTCTTCTTCCTATCAGCCAGCTATGTGACGAATTACTCAGCATACAGATTGAGTAAGTATGGGGACAGGCTACAACCCTGTGGCACACCTTTCCGAGTTGTAAACAATGCTGCATTCCTTCATCCCTTTTTTATCCCTGCCTCTGGACCCAAGTGCAAGTTCCACCGGAGCACAACATAGTGTTCTCGAATTCCCATTCTTCTCGAAGTTATCCATAATTTGTTATAATTCACAATGCAGAATGCCTTGGCAGAGTCAAGCTCATAGGATCTTTCAATGTTGCATTTTGGGAGTTGAATTTTTTTTTTGAATTCCCTCAGTTCCAAATATGTAGCATATGTCTTCCTTTGTGGGTTTCTATCTAGATGTTTATACATTTCATTAAAATATTTGACTTTGTCTTCTCAAGCTGACCTTTGAGTTTTTCTGTTCAATTATTTTATTTTAACATTTCTTCCATTTGCCTGAGCTGCTCCATGGTAAAGAGGATGTTTCAGAATTTCTGCTGGTACCTACTTTGATCTGTTGCTGCTATTTCCTTTTTCTAATGTTTTGCCTTCTGCATGAGTGATATTCTTGATGCTCTCCCATAAATAATTATTTCTGCTATTCATTAGTGTTCAAGGCACTAAATTTGCTATTGAGATGTTATCAAAATTTAAATGTAATCTACTTAACATCAAAGTCAGACTGTCTTGGACTTGTTTAATTTCCCTCAGTTTCAACACAGGTTATGAGAAATTGATGGTCAATTCCACAGTCCTCCCATAGCCTGGTTTTAGCTGTTGATATTGAACTTCTCCACTACCTTTCCCCATAGATATGGTCAATTTGTTTTCTGTTATTCCATCTGGAGAAGTCCATGTATATATTTTCCATTTGTGGTGTTGATGAAATGTATTTCCTGTAAATAAGTCATTGGATTGCAAAATTCTATCACATACCAGTAGTTACTGTGTTTTCAAAAGTAGATGGAAAGAATACACAGAGTCACTGTACCAAAAAGAACTATTTGGCATTCCACCAGTCAAGAGGTAGTATGTGAAAGACCTGATGGCACTGAAGGAAGGAGTTCAAGCTAAACTGAAAGCATTAGTAAATAAATTAGGCTCCAGGAATTTATGGAATGCCAATTGAAATGTATCAAAAAGCTAATGAAGCACTGGAATCATTCACTCATCCATGTCAGGAAATTTGGAAAGCAACTATTTGGCCAAGTCATTAGATCACTATTTGTACCCATTCCAAAGAAAGGTAACCAATAGGATGCTCCAACAATGGAAAAATATAATTAATATTGCATGGAAATAATTTTTTCTGAAGATCATCCAACAATGATTGTATTATTACAGACTGATGTTCTGCCTAGATTCAGAAAAGGAAGTGGAAGAAAGTCTTTCATTGTTGGTATCAAATGAATCTTGCACCAAATTGGAAAACACCAGAAAGATGTTTCCTTGTTTTTATTTACTTCGGCAGTCATTAGAATGTGTGAATCATTACAAACTATGGAAAACCTTGAGAAAAGTGGGAATTCCAGGACACTTCACTGTGCTCATCTGGAATTTATACAAGGATCAAGATGCAGTTGTGAAAAGAGAACTAGGAAATTCTACATAGGTTGCTAAATGAAAAGGTGTGTGTCAGGGTTTTACCCTCTCCCCATACTTATACAACCTCTATTATGAGCAAATAATTAGAGAAGCTGGTTTATATAGAGAAAAATGTGGCATCAAATTTGGAGGAAGACTTATCAAATTTTCATAAACTTATGACACATTTGCTAGCTGAAAGCAAGAAGAAGTTGAAACACTGATGAAGATCAGGGATTGCAGCCTTCATTATGGCTTGCGACTCATTATAAAGAAGACCAACATATGCACAACTGGACCACTGGATAATATCATGATAAACAGAGGAAAGATAGATGTTGTCTTACTTGGATCTGCAATCACTGCCCATCAATATGGCAGTCAAGAGGTCACATAATGCATTGCACTGGGGAAATTTGTTCCATAAGGCCTCTTTATAGGATTGTAAAGGAAGGAAATTATTTTGAGGACTAAGGTGCATCTGACCCAGGTCACGTTGAGTTCAATTATCTGGTATGGATGTAAAACTTGGAAAATGAATAAGGAAGATCAAAGAAGAATCAATGCATTAAATTATGGTGCTGGTGACAAATATTGGAAACATATGAAATGCCAAAAGAACACACCCATCTCTTTGAAGAAATGCAGCCTGAGTAGAGGGCTTTGGACATGTTCTCTTAGAGACCGATTCCTAGAAAAGGAAAACAAAGGTTTCTACAATAGTAGAGGAGCAAAATAAACAAAAACCCACAAGAAGATGGTTCGACTGAGTGGTTGTAACAATTGGCTCAAGCCTACGTACAATATGAACAGTTGTGAGTCTGGTGCACAACATAGGGTGGCCTTTTGTCCTGTTGTTCTATCTTTGAGTTTGACCTGATTTAAACATACAATGAATGCAACATGCATCGACTTTTAGAGATTCTGTAGAACACTTCTATACAGTTAATTGGGCTAAGCTAAGACAGGCCAGGGCCTCACACCTTGCACACCCCCAAAGGACAGCATCTGCCCCCTTGAAGGTGGAAACCAAAAAATGATGTCCACACTGCCTGCCTCCCTACCTGCCAACTTTAATAAACTACATCCTGGGTCACAAATCTTGCTGCTGCAGCACAGGCCTCCCCTTCGTGTTTTCCTTTAGAAACCCTGAGTCCAGAATATAACCTGCCCTGATTTGTACTCATCCTGTGCCCCATTTCCTCCTTACAGTATGGAACCTGTACGTTTACTCTGGCTCTCAACCAAACAAGCAGTTTTTCATGCCAGCACTGGTGGGTTTCAGTCTTGCTTCCTTCTTAATGGCAACTGGTATGTTCCAAGGAGAAATAGGACAAACACTTCATCAAGCAAACCTTAAAAGACAAAATACAATTCATTATGGATTCTGCTTCTAACTTACTTGTCTCCCTCCACAAACAATTAATATCCTTAGCCCACCCAAGTCACTTGACAAAATCGCCAAGCCCTCTCAATTCACTAATAGCAGCTAAAGGGGGAATGTGTATGCTTTTAAATTAGAAATGCTGTTACTATATTAATGAATCATGTATAGTTGAACAGGATGCTAAAGGACTCCACACCATGTCCGATGAGATCAGGAGACTTCAGTGGGGCACCTATAGCTCTTCCTCGTGGTTTCAAGATTCTTCCATGTCCTGGATTCGTCCTCTCATTGGACCTATAATAATCATCTGTATACAATTACTTCTAGCTCCTTGTGTGTTTTTACAGGAAAGGATAGAAGACAGCTTCAATCTAACCTTCAAACAACTCTTGCTTCACCTATACAGTCTGCTGCCAACCAAGCCAAGTCCCCCAAAGTTTGGGATGTTTGGGCCAGGTCTGGACCAGGTGACCCTCTTTCTCTTACCCTCTCCCTCAGGAAGATGGAAGACGTGCTGGACTTTACAGCCTCTGAACCCAACATTGCAAAGAGCTTATCTCTTCAAACCAGGCTGGTGCAGTCTCCTTTACCCAGCCTCTCAGAGAGACAAATGACTTGCTGGACTTCAAAGTCCCCATCCACAGTTTCAGGGGAAGGTGGTTATAAAACAAAATGATTTCTCACAGACTCAGACTCTGCAGCTGTGGCTTCAGGAAGCAAGCCTCCCTTCTCCTTATCAGTATAAGCATCCTCAGCTGTCTTCGCCTCATTTGCATAGTTCCCTAACCCAAGTCTGACAAATATCCCACTGCCTCACCAAGAGCATGGCTTCCCTAGCCTAACTCAGATTACGGCACTGTCCGGATGTTCAAATGCTTCTGTTCCTTTCCCTGCTCTGCCCCAAAGTTCTTCCCTACCTCAATAAAGTGTTTCTTTACTTTTCATTCCTGAATGAGCTTTATCGCCTTTCTGTGGCTCCATCTCAACCTCTCTATGTAATTTTCCTTATTTTTCTCATGTAGGGTATATTCCAGACCATACAGTTTAATTTGATCTACTAAGTAAGAGTAATACACAGTAACACAATTCCATAGAGTTTGGATCCTTTATCTCTCTGTATGAGAATGTGCCAAAAAAGACAAACAAAACAATTAAATACTTACCATCTTCAGGGAAGAAACTTTAATGGGATGTATGTATGTGGGGAAAAATATGAAGGAAAGAAATATAAATATAAATGAAGACACAGGGACACAAGCAGAAAGGACAACATTTTTGAAAGGCACTGCAGTATAGAGAAACATTTAATAATGCTCTTATAGTCATAGTCATTATTACTCCTATAAAAATAATTAATCTTTTCCTCAATGGGGCTGGGGAAGAATCTCATTGATTATGTAATTCTGCTTTGAGTGCTTTTCAGAGTGAATTGAGATTGCCTCCCTTCTGGACATACAATGAACCTCTTCAGAAGCAGAAAGGGAGAAGCTCACACCCTAGAAAGAAGAGCCAACGTGGAGCATGCACTTTGGACCAAAGGGTCCTGCTCTTGGAAGCGCTATAATTAAGGAGACAAGGGTAGTCTCAGAGACAAAGCAGAGGAGGGCACAGGAAAGGCATCAGCTGAACCAAGAACCAGAATATAAGACCGAACGGTGGACTCCCCCATTTCTAGATCAAGTCAAACTGATTACTTGCTGTCTGGAGCCTGACTTATGGCATCAAAGGCCACCAGACATTTCCTGTGGGGAACTGTGTTTACTCACCTAATAAGCTAGAACTGAAAGCCTTCCAGTTGAAACTTCTGGTAGAGTGGTGTGTTCTTTGAGCATATTGACACCACTAGAAAAGTTTTGCAACTTTCCCTGAATAGGCCAAAGAGAGGTCTGCTTGCAAAAAATGGAGGTGTGGAATTATATTGTGACTATTCCCCAGCTCTGTCTCTTTCAAAGATTTGCCAAGTATTACGGACTATTTGCCAACACATTGTGCGTGATCAGATACATTCAAACCTGCCCAGTGACATCACAAGTTAGAGTGCCTCCCTGAATCTAGGATTCATCCATCTGATCACATATAGCCCTTCCCCTCCACTTCCTATAGTGTATGCACCCCTAGATCATCTCCCTCCCATTACTGTACTACTTGTATAGCATGATCCCTTTCTGTGACGTGTCTTTACCTGTAATAAGGGAGTTTTCAGGTCCCCCAAAGAAAATATAAGCCTTGGTTACAAATAAAGGGTTCCCTGGCCCCCATCACCAGGCTGAAGTCCATCTTTGCATCATCTCCTCTCTCCCAACTCCTCTCCCCCACCTCCCTCTCTCCCCGTTCCCTCTCCCCGTGCTCATCCTCTTGCTCCAGCACTCTCTCCAAGTAGACATCCAAGCGGAGCTGAGGTGAGCATGCTACCATGAAATGTGTCTGACTCTGTTATTTCAAGTTCTCTTCTATTCTCTCATATTTTCCATGACTTTCCTATAGTCTTTACTTATTATTACTGTACAGCTGCACCTACCAGACCCGTGATAATGTGTTAGAGGCCTGTCCCCTGACAAGAAGGAAAGAAACTACCTTGTCAATATAATTTTATCCTGAGTAATAAGTCCTGTTCTTGAGAGTGTGGTCTATGAGTTCTGTGTAGCTATTGTTGAGATTTATTAAACCTAGCTGAGAATTGTAAAGGAAGGTTGGAATTTGGAAGAAAGTCTGGCTTCTGTCTCCTAGGCCACAGGTAGATGATGCTAGGTATGGTGACATTTTCTCTCCCCCCAGTGAGGTCAGAGAAGGTGAAATGCTTTCTCCTTGTCCTCTTTTTATAAGCACTACAGCACAAATCAGTAAACCACTATAAAATTCCCTTATGATGGTAACCATAGGACTACCTAATACATTCCTTTTACAATTTTGGGAGGGATATGAAGCTATTGCTTCCCAGAGAATTGTATATTATTTATATACTTGTTTATTATAATTTGTTGGTCAAATATTAGAGTTTTACATTGTTCTGAATAAATGAATTTAGACCCAAGAGGAAATCTAGCTGAAAAAGGGGTTTCTGTAACTCAACTTATGGCTTTTTTTCTTTGAGAGCTGGCTAATGCTTTTCTCGATCTATCATTTTTTTATTATTATTCTAGTAAATGTACCACTTGTTTTAAACTCCTTTGCTAAATTAAGGGCAAAATGTAAGTTGTTGGGTTTTATGCATTTTTGCAGAAATTTTTGTAATACTTTATATTTGTTAACTTTAAAATGAATTTAAAAAAGAAAGATCTGTGTACTTGTCCAACATACTTATACTTAACAGTGATTACTTTTAAAGCTTCATAAACTATTCTTGTTTTCAAAACATTTTTCTGTCACATGTATATACAAATACATGTCTCTATATTTATTTTTCATGTATCTATATCTATGAAATGCTATCTGACTATGATAAGAAGGTGACTATTGTCATCTGATATGATATATATGTGTGTATTTAGGTTAATATCACAGTGATCCTGAAAAAATCTATTCTATCTTAGAATTAGAAAAAATTCTAAGATTGTTTTATATCTGGCAAGATCTATTCTGTACAATATACTTAAGAAAACAGAGATGGACACAAGGTGCAAATATTTATATTTTAAGTGTGCAGCTTTATAATTCACAATAAGCCAGAAAAGTAACCAACCTACTGAGTACTGATAAAAGTAAACATGGTAGCATTGTGTGATGTATCTATTTAGAGAATGTAATCATCTTATGAAGGATGGGGTAGAACTCAAAGTATAGGAGAAGGCATATAGGAATAATGACATCTTAATCATCTTTCCAAAACGTCCTTTATTTCCAAACCAATTTTAGGGGATTTACTGAGAGATTTGAGAATATAAAGGAGAGGCACAGTGCTTTTAATCAATAAAAATAAATAATTATGTTTCAATGGTCACAGTACATGAAGCATTAGTAAAAGCTAACCAGCTTCCTGTAATAAAGGGGTCTTTAAGGACAACTACATTTTTCTTCATTGAACCAGGTTCCTAACAAGCCAAGATAAATGAACCATCCTTGTCTTCAGTGCAAATGAGGAGAAAACACACACACACACACACACACACACACACACACACCCTGAGGGAAGAAATGGCAGCAAGATTGAGCTCTCTTTAGTACTTCATTTGAGAAGGGAAAAGCAGTCTGGCAGTTTGTGGGAGTGAATCTAATTACCAGTCTCTTACTTTCATTAATAGGTTGGAACAAGTTAACTTCTCAAAAAGGAAAGAAGTAGACATTATTCTTGGATTCTTAAAGAATTTCTGATGCTTTAAGTATTATTTTTTGCAAAATTCAATTTCTCTAAGTCCATAATAAAGCTGGGAAGGTAGGCAGCAAGAAAATAATGCATGGAAACTGTCATAATAATTAGTAGAACATAGTGTGTAGATATGTCAAAGAAAAGACCTTGAGTATCAGGAGAAGTTAATAGGAATACATTTAAATTTTTATATGTACATTTTGATTAATATAATGATCCTGAGGTGAAATTCTCATGGTTTTATATACTCCTATACCTGTTTCATTTCCACTTTTTACCAGCAATCCATGGGTAAAAGCTAACTTGTAGACTAAATGTCTTTTCATCAAAATTTGTCTTTTCAGCCTCACTAGCCAAAAATCTGATGATGACTATGAAGACTATGCTTCTAATAAAACATGGGTCTTGACTCCAAAAGTTCCTGAGGGTGATGTCACTGTCATCTTAAACAATCTGCTGGAAGGATATGACAATAAACTTCGACCTGATATAGGAGGTATGTTAAGAGCTGTTGTGGCATGGTGTAGCAGAGAGTACATGCAACCCATGCTAGAGACTCTCATCACCATATTTCCAAGGCCAGAATAGTTGAAATGGCACTTTCCTTAGGCACTGGATGCTAACCACTAATTCAATGGTTCAATAGCATCAGCCACTCCTTTCCCGTAAAGAGTTATGGTCTCCGAAGCCACAGAGGCAATTCTCCCCGATCGTAGGGGGTTGCTGGGAGTTGAAATCAACTCAATAGCAAGCATTTGGAGTTTTTTTTATTTTCTATTTCTTATGGTTCATGAAAATAAATTAACAAAAAGAATAGAAATGCAATTCAGGTGTAAGGAGAAGTCATTGAAAGCTCAAAATGAGAACTTGTGATTTTCAAGTGAAATGTGAAAGCCGAAACCCTCAGATTTTCCTAACGATGCCATACAAGGGGTAAAGAATAAATGGGGCAGCTTGTGCCTGATGTAACACCAGATCATCAGAAGGAAAATAGTAAAGAAAAGATATATTAGTTACTGAAGAGCTACAGTTTCTAAGTAATATAAAACAGCTCTTGGCCGAGCCCCGGTGGTGTAAGTGATTGAATGCTGGACTGCGGCCCACAGGCTTGGCGGTTCAAATCCAGCGTTGGCTCTCAGGAGCTGTGCTGGGTAGCTCCTACGACCTCCAGAGGGCTGTGATGCCCCCCAGAAAGCAAACAAACAAAAGCAAACAATAAAACAGCTCTTTTGAATTTTGAAAACAGTGTTGTGCTTTATAGACCACTTAAGAGTGGTTACCTAGGGGGAATTTTCTCTAATTTCTTCTCGTACTGCTCCTGAAACAAACTGACTAGCAGTGAGTATCCTCATGATAGCAAAAATACAGATGAGAAACTTTAAACTTATTTCTCAGTGCCTAAGTTTAAGACTAATGCCTCACCAGTTCTGTTCACATATGACTGGCCAAGCAGTTCATCTGGGCAAGCTCAGAGTCAACATGCTCCGAAGTGTTCCGAGTGAGGCAAAAACAATGATGTTCGTTTTGGGGAATGAGGAAGAATACAAGCCACAACAGAGAAGGAAGACAGAGCATTTTCAAGGAAAATGAATAAAGATGAGAAAAATGCTCCTGTTGAATTGAAGCCCATAATGATATGAATTTTTTTCAGGAAACATTAAAGTAAGATGGAGAGCATCAATTTGGCCATCGTTGTTGTATTACAGATTTTTAATATCTGTCCTTACTGATAATAGATATGAAATGGGATCCCATATGGTTGGCTCATATTTGTTGAGTCATAGTTTCCAATAAGTAATTTGTAAAGATTGATTTTAACAAAGGATGTTCTGATAGAATGGTCATGAAAGGATAAACTGGGAGCAACACTTCAAAAATATATTCACATTTGGCTGTTGCTTTTGTATCTCTAATTCATGTTCCCAACGCATATTTTTCTGTGGATTAAGTTGTTATTTTTCTAGTATGGTCATGGCAAAATAAAATGTCCAAAGGGATTTGGGAGCTTGAAATAAAAACTAAAATTTAAGATTTCCGAAAGAGGAAGAGAAAATGAGAATTTTGGGCTTTATTAATTTTATGTAAAAAATAATTTAAAAGTTTACATTAGACAATTTCTCTACAGACTTAAAAAGTAGGTACTTCTTTGAGAAAAAGAAGATTCCTCAATTGATGAAATAGTGACAGTCACTGACACCAAATTAGTTGGAAAGTAGTTACTTCTAATATAAGAACACACATCTATTTCTAGGTTAACAAAGGTGAAGACATTAAAAAAATGTGCTTATCCATGTGCGCATATCTCTTTTTTTTGCAGTGAAACCAACATTAATTCACACAGACATGTATGTGAATAGCATTGGTCCAGTGAATGCTATAAATATGGTAAGTTTTTAAAAATACTTTGTCAATTTTAATAGCTGGAGTGGCATATAATTCACATATAATAAGTTTAATAGTTCAAAAATATTATGAATTGTGTAGTCATCATCAAAATCACCATCACTTGTCTGTCCGTTTGCTTTACTGTTGTGGTTTGTGTGTTGCTGTGATGCTGGAAGCTATGTCACTGGCATTTCAAATACCAGCAGGGCCACTGAAAATGGGCAGGTTTCAGAGAACTTCCTGATTAAAAATAGATAAGTAAGATGGAATTTTCTCCCCACTTCAGAAAGGAGCTGCAAAAACCATATGCATACCTTTAAGACATTGTCAGAGACTGAAGGAATAGTGAATGGAGTATAATATTGTCCAAGATAGTGCCACAGGATAGGCCTCAGGTTTAGGTAACTCTACATGTGATTCAGAAGAAGCTTGATCCAAAAATTTCTTGGAGTGGAGTCCACCAGGGTTGAATGAGTTGGGTAAAGCTTGTAGGATTGGACTCTTGGGATCTTCATTTATTGATGGGGAAACATCATTGAAGGGGAAAAATCCACTAATTATCAGAACTTGAAATGTGTGAAGTAGGAATCTAGGGATCTGGAGGTGGTCAGAAATATAACAGAATACATGAAGATTGATATCTTAGGCATTAGTGAGCTGAAGTTGAATGGCAGTGGCCATTTTGAATCAGAGAAGTACGTGAATTACTATGACAGGAGAAACAGAATTAAAAGGGCTGGTACGACATAAATTGTCAAAATACCAGTATAAAATCAATCATTAAGTACAATGCTATGATAGGATTACATCTATCTCTCCTCAAGAATATCCCACCAATACAACTTTGTTCAAATTTATACACCAAGCACTAAAGCTAGTGGTGAACAAATTGAGAAATTCTACCAATAAGTGCAGTCAGAAATTCACCAAACATGCTATCAACATAGAGTTAGCTTACATATCCAAATATATCTTTCTCAACAGTACTTTAAAAAATTTGAATGAAAAAAATTTATGAAGGGCTAATCAATGGTAAATTTAATGAAAAGTCTTTTTGCCATGGGAAATTATCAATGCTCTAACCATAAATTAACAAGGATTTGAAAGGAAGCCCAAGGCAGATTAAAAAGCAAACAAAACATGGATCGAGGCTTGGGAATTGTGCTCACACTAAATCCTAACTCCAATTTAAGAAAAATTGGTCCTTACACCATGTCCTCTCTCAATACTCAGTCTCAGGAAGGCAATACAGAAGATATGTGTGCAACAGAAAAGTGTGCTAGAGAAATTAGATGGTGCCTGACTATTAGTTAAAGTACGATCTGGGGCCTTAAAGGGTTGTTTCCAAACAAGAAACCACCTAAATGAGTTGTCGACTAAGTCCACATGGAAAGGGCACACCATTATCCACGATTGAAGGATTGCAAATCTTTTAAGGAGGGAATAATAGCAAAGCCTAAACTGTGAGATTTTGGTTTGCAGACCCTATGGAGGACAGTGGGAGCCCAAGATATGTTTGTGAGATCTACATAGGAAATAAGTCTTTGGCGATTTCCTCCTCTTTCCCTAATAGACAGATGGATGAAACCTGACTTAAATGGTCAAAACCTTTTCAGCTGATTCCTTCACCCCCATCTCCTCTGATGCACACTGGGCATGATCAGTTTTTCAAGATTTACTGCATTTTTTTGATCATATTGGGTTTTATCTCATGTGTTTTGTCACTGGGTTAAATCTCGCAAATTTTTCCTACAGTTTTTTTCCCTCTGTTTTTCAGTATATAAAACTCAGGGTTGATAACCTTCTAGGTACTGCAAGTAGAATAAGAGTTACTCGTGAGTACAGTGGTGGGTGGGTGTAGGTAAAAGGGAGTTGATGTGAAGAAGTTTAAAAAGGAAAAGAGCATTTTGAACATGATTATGTTCATGAACATGATATACAGCAACTGTATATAGCTGCTTATTGAGATTTATATATGACAATATGATGTCTGTATTAGCTTCCAATAAAATGATTTTGAAGGAACAAAGATATGTTAATAATATTTACAATGGTATACCAAAGTTAGAAAGAGGAAGAATCATGTACTTGGAAAGTACAGACAGTAATAGAAATGAAGAGTAAGATCACAAGATAGAATTTTGCATAATCAACAGTTTGTACACTGCAAATACCTTTTTAAAAAGAACAGAAGCTGACTATACATATTGATTGCTACAGATGAAATAACAGAAATCAAACTGACAACATTTTTTAAGGGGCCTGTTGTGGAGGGGTTCAATATTAGCAGCTAAAATCAGGAAAGGGATGACCATGGAACAGATCATCAATCGCTCATATGTAGGTTCAGAATAAAGCTGATGAAAATTAAAACACATGCACAAAAGCAAAACTAAGACCTTGAGTCTATCCAATCTGAATTTCAAGAATAGGTTTGATGCATTGAACATTAATGAGAGAAGATCTGATAAGTTGTAGGAGGTCAATAAGACCATATTCATGAACAAAGTAAAAGTTCATTACAAGGATAGGAAATAAAGGATGTAAATAGAGGTCTGAGAAGACTTTGAAACTTGCTATTGATCATAGAATAGCTAAAGCAAATGAAATAAAGGGTGAAGAAAAAGATATGACTAGAAAATTTCAAAGAACAACTTGAGGACAAAATCAAATTTTACAATCAAATTTTACAATCAAAGATCTTGAATTAGAAAATTAAAAGGGAGAATATACTCAACATAACTTCATTGAAAGAATTCAAGAAAAGCTCAAGTCTTTAGTTGCAACTTGAAAGAGTCTATGAGTAAACAGCATGAATTATGCAGGAAGCACTAACAGAAGATGGAAAAATACACTGAGTCACTGTATCAAAAAGAACCGGTCGACATTCAACCACTTCAAGAGATACCATGAGCAAAAAATAATGGTTCTAAAGGAAGAATTTCAAGCTGGTACTGAATGTGTTAGACTAAAAGAAGTTTGGGGGGATTTTTAAAATAGTAATTGAGATATTTCAACAAGTTGAGGAAATATGGGAAGAACTCAACTTTGCTAGGACATTTGAAAGAAAACTACTTGGCCAAATGAGTAGAAGAGATCCCTATTTGTAACTATTCCGAAGAAAGGTGACACAACAGAAGCTTCAAACTACACAGAAATATTATTAATATTTCATGCAATTACCATTTTGCTGAATAAAATCCAACAATGAATGCAGCATTAAGGGAGCTGGCAGAGGCTTAGGCCGAATTCAGAAGAGGATATTCAGGAAAGATACCATTGGCGATGTCAGCTGAGACTTGATTCAAAGCAGAGCCACCAGAAAGATGTTCAACTGTGGTTTGTTGACTATGACCAGTCATTCAAATGTGTGAATCTTAGCAAACTATGGAAAGCTTGAGAAAAATAGGAATTCCAGAGCACTTTCCTGTGAAAACAGAAGTAGGGAATATGACATGATATAAAATAAAGAAAGGTACGTTATGGGGTTGTGCCATTTCCTCATACTTATCCAATATTGAGGCTGAGAAAATCATCAGAGAAGCTGAATGATATGAAGAAGACCATGGCGTCAGTGTTGGGTAAAGGTTTATTTACAAGCAACCTGCTACATTAGGTGACACAAACTGACTGGCAAAAGCCTGGAGGACTTGTAGCACTCGCTTGAGAAAATCAAGGTTTACAGTCCTCACTGTAGATTACACAATTTAAAGACCAAACTCCTCACAACTGGGCCTCTGTAGCATCATTATCAATGGAGAAAAGATTGAAGTTGTCAAGGACTTTATCTTAACTGATCCACTGTCAATGCTCATGAAAGCAGTTGTTAAGAGATCAAAAGACATCTTGCATTAAGTAAATCAGCTGCACAAGTCTTTTTATAGTACTGAAAATAAAGGATGTTAATTTGTGGACTAAAGTTCACCAGACCTGAGCCATTTTGCTTTTAATTGCCTCATATTCATGTGAAAGTTGGACATTGATCAAGAAGATCTAAGAAGAATTGAATCATTTGAATTTGGTGCTGGGGAAGCATATTGAACTGCTAAAATTTCAAACAAACTTTGTCTTGGAAGAAGTACATCCAGACTACTGTCTAGAGGCAAGAATATCACAATATACTTTGGACATGTTGTCAGGAGAGCGCAGTCACCGGAGGAGGGCATCGTTTCTGGCAAAGTAGAAGGTCAGGAGAAAAAAGGAAGACCCTCGAGAAGATGGTTTGACAAATGGCTGCAACTAGAGCGCTCACTGAGACCCAAGCCTCAGAGTGGCTCGACACTGGGCTGCTTATCCTTCTCTTGCACATTGGTTTCTATCATCAGAAATGGCAAATTGCACCAACAACAGCACAATGGTCAATCACAGAACATTTTCTTCTTTCTTATATTGATTATTGCTAACTCCACATTTTCTTCCAACATCCCCTTTCATGTTCCTAGGGAATCATTAACTCTGTACCTCTTTCTATAACTTTACCTATCCTGGATTTCATATACAGAAAAACAGACAAAAACAAAACAGAACAAGCAACAATATATAAATGAAATATAAAAAACCCTCAAGTGAAAAGAAAGAAAATATTAAAAACTGAGACAGCCTTACAATGGGTCAGTGAAAATGCCAAGTGATAAGGTGTCAAATTTTAACAAAACTATATATACTATAGCCAAATTTACCATGCTTCTTTCTAATAGCTAGGCAATTCTCATAGATGAACTATGTTCAGAGTGTATTCACTGGAGTCTTAATCCAGTGGGGAAATTGACTTTCACTGTCATTCACAGCACTGCAAACTGAGAGTTCAGAATTTAAACTCTGATACTGCCCCACTCCCCTACCCTGATTTCACTTTTTGTTATTTACAACCTTGTATCACACAGGCTGGTGTGCTTTATAAATATGTACTTTTTTGACTTAGTTAACTCCTCACTTGGATGGCTGCTTTTGTTCTCTTGTTGCGTCTCTATGACATCCATTTGTCTAGCAGG
This sequence comes from Nesogale talazaci, assembly GCA_004026705.1. Taxonomy (NCBI): domain Eukaryota; kingdom Metazoa; phylum Chordata; class Mammalia; order Afrosoricida; family Tenrecidae; genus Nesogale; species Nesogale talazaci. The sequence goes on along the minus strand of PVJH01011511.1, from coordinate 12,532 downwards.
CATGGTTCTACTTTGTGAATAATTATTATTGAAAGTTTTACCCTGTCCTTAATTTCATTATCCATGCTTTACGTATCCAGTCACAAGATTTTAATCTGTTCAAGTGAGCAATTAATGTACTTGGCCTGAAAAGCCATCCTGTTACATATATACTTTTCTTTCTTCAACAGTATTTTGCATTCTTTACCATTTGCTAAAGTAATGATACTATCAATAGAATCATTTTCTTATGCCACATGTGGATAGTTTATAATGTTCTATATTAAAAAATGACAAAGATGTCTCTTAAGTGAACCAGAGACATATAAGCCATACATATGTGAATGGATTTGGGGATCACACTTAATGATAACCCTAATCTGAGAACAATAAACTCTTATGACGTGGTCCTACTTGAGCCACTCCTGAAGAGATCAATGGAGAAACAAGTATTATACCAAAGTATGTTTGAGCAACCAGATGGTGTGTGACAGCCAGAAAGAATGGCATTTGTTGTCTAAAAGAGTTATCTTAAAAGTAGTCCATCTATTTTACCAGGCTTTCTATTCAAATAAATAGTTACAGTCTCAGAAAATCATAGGGGCAATCCTACCTGTCCTATACAGTAGCTATTAGTAGGCATGAACTTGATGGCAATGAGTAGTAGAAAGAAAATGAAGTATCATGAAAATAACAAAAGGCATTATTTCTGTTCCAAAAAAACAATAAGTTGCAAAATTTTGGAATGTACCAATGATTAAATATTTTTGTTCTCATAATGTGAAAGTAATGTAATTTCTGCATTTTCTATAGAATTCATTGAAACCATATCTATAGTAGATATAATAAAAACATAATTTTTGTAAGCATGCACTGTTTTTCAAACTGAAACTTAACTGTATTGGTAAATGCAACTTACTACACAATAAAACATAGTGTTCAAATAGTTTTTGGACCACTGATAGTGTGGGAGAACCAAATTTGCTTCAAGTCAGAAATGTCGTTTAAAAGAAATATCACACCAGGTATAATAACAATGCTCTTTGTAATTGAATAATGTTTCCTAATCTAAACTAAATAAATGTAGATTTGAATTAATACAGTCAATACTACTATAATATGATCAATATAATAATACAGAACAAAATGAGGCAATACAGCCAGTGACTCTACAGCTTGAAAGCAGAGATTAAAAAGTTAGTTATAAGGCCACTCTATTAAGTCAGAGATAAATAAGCATACTAATTGCTCTTAGTTTCAATAATAGGAATATCACTAAATTCTTACTCCATGCAGAACTATTTGTTTTAGGCACACTTGTCACCAGAATTATCGTCCAAATAATTCTAAGCACTGTTTCTGAATTATTTACTAGAAAAAAATCTCAGAAGTTTCCATGTGTACATTTAAATGTAGAATATTTGAAATACTTATTACATATCCTGGGAAATGACCAATTTGTTTATAAAATATCTTTATACAATAGGTTTGCCATTTCATTTAACTCTTTCCTGTGATTTGGGTGAAAGTTTCCTGGGTAAAGTGATTTTCATTTAGCTGGTCATATAGAACTTGTTTCATGACATTGATTGTTATTCTATAACACATCACCATTCCAATTTCCTCTTTGTGTTTCCCATTATATTCAGGATTTTTTCATATATCTTATGCTTTCTGTGATTTATCCTTGACTGCATATTTGTGGACAAAAAGAAAATAAATAAATAAATACCTTAGTTCTATGGGACTCTCACTGTAAGATGGTGCAGTGGAGGAAGCTACACTAGCAAATAGTGAAGTATTCTCTTGCACCAGCTCTCATAATTGGGAAAAAGCAAAGGAGCATCTGTTTCCTTTTCTTCTCCAATTTAGAGATGCACTTAAGGCCAAGTTATACAAGAATCCTATCGATAATTAGGGGTAGCTAATTTAAATGCTGTAAATACCAAATACTTTCATTTATTATTTATTATAACTATCACTTATTACTTGGTTATATTGCTTCAATAAGGTGGTTATTGCATGAGATGATGCATGAACTCTATTTAGCAGAAGGATTGGCACAAAACAAATACAGGGCAGGATCAACAAGAATAAAAGTAGTTGTAAACTTGTGATTAATAGCGATGTATGTATTGTAAAGCTGAAGAGGATGCACTAATTTATTTGAATCAATTTATGACTTTTATAGATGAAAAAATGAAATTTAGAAACTCAAAACAATTCCACAAAGACTTCTCAGTAGAATAATCAAACTAGAGCTCAGTTGTTCAGTCCGATTAATGTGCTCTATTTCACAATATACCAACCAGGACCCTGGTGGTGTAGTTGGTAGTCGGTCGGCAGTTCAAAACCACTAACTGCTCCTCAAGACGCAGACTGTGTTTTTGACTCTGGTAAAGTTGCATCCTCAAAAACTCAGAAGCCCCCTTCTGCCCTGGACAATTAGGTTGCAATGAGCCAGAATCTACTTGATAGAGTGACTTGCTGAGTTCTGTCATTGTTACACACACAAGGGGAAAATTGTTACGCAGTTATTTGTCATCAAAGAACTCTAATAACACAATCTGTGATATGGATCAATATAGCAGAGTTAATGATAATTTTAATAAATAAAAACTAATTTTCCAATGTTCTCTTTCATTCTTTTTTCTTGAAACCAGGAATACACGATTGATATATTTTTTGCTCAAACATGGTATGACAGACGTCTGAAATTTAACAGCACCATTAAAGTCCTGAGATTAAATAGCAACATGGTGGGGAAAATCTGGATTCCAGATACTTTCTTCAGAAACTCGAAAAAGGCTGATGCACATTGGATAACGACTCCCAATAGGATGCTGAGGATTTGGAATGATGGCCGAGTACTCTACACTCTGAGGTATTCTTTTGGAAAAGGAAAGGGGTAAAGGAAATGGGGTGAATAAAGCAAAACCTACCTTACTGGTTTCAAACTAACAACAGAAATATATTTCTCACCACATCACTGGTTTCAGCAGAAGAGCCAGATCCAGTGGAAAACGAGTTTTTCTTTTAGCTTCAGTAAGTTTTTCTGCAAAGCACTAACCACATTTTATTTTCTGTGACTCGTGTAAGAAGCTATTCTGGGCTGAGCCCTGGTGGGTAAGTGGTTGAGTGCAGGACTGCGGCCCGCAGGCTTGGCGGTTCAAATCCGGCGGTGGTTCTCAGGAGTGGCACTGGGTGGCGCCCACGACCACCAGAGGGCAGTGATGCAAAAAAAAAAAAATCTATTCTCTAATAAGTTGCATGATATTGTACCTACCTTTATAAATTGGTCTGAATTTTTCATTATGTTTAGCTTTGCCTGTGTTCCCTGCTTCTTTAATATGTGGTCACTGAGACACAGTCAGTTATGTGTCATATCACCTATGACAATGCTTGGAAATGTCACCTTTCCCAAAGAAGTCATTAACCCAAATACAAATAATCTAACCGCCACTGAGTCCTGTCCAACCCATAGTGACCCTATGTAAGGTTTCCAAGATTGCAAATCTTTATGGGAACAAATAACCTTATCTTTCTCCTGTGGAGGGACTTACAGATTTGAACTTGCAATTCACTAGCTTTATATGCTCTCTATCTAATTTATAATACATAACATTCAAGATAAATGATATTAAAATGCCTCTAAAATGTATTCTCAGCTTATTTAAGCACGAGATCAACAAGAACAGCAATCTCACAAACTTGCCATGTAATAAACCCTACCTTCCAGGACTGGGAGAACTCTCTAGGACAGGGAAGAACTAATTACTTTGAAGAGTTTTCACAGCAGTAATCTTTTAGAAGCTCATTTCCAGATCTCTCTCTGTTTGTGGCTGGTAGGCTCAAACTGTTCTTCTTTTGGTTGACAGCTTAATATTTTCACAACTGCACTACAAGCTCTCCATAGATACCAAGTCAATTTGCTAGAAATATTAAAAAGTATTCATCGTAGGTGCTTTGAAACCAAATCATACATTTCATTAGATCTGAGATCAGGTAATAACTGAAATTTCAATTAAGTTGTTTTTAATGTTCTAATTCATTTTTACTACTTCCAATCTCTTTCCTGATTTCATAACGCTATATATATATATATATACACATACATACTTCATATGTATATGAATCACTTCAAGATTTATGAAATTATAATAAAACATCTAAAAAGTTGTACTCTTGATATTTGATAGATTTCAATTTCTTAATAATATACTATAAAATAGCTTTATCCTGCAGGTTTATCTACATGAAGTTTATATGTATATTATTTTACTATATACTATATACTATTTACATAATACACATACTATATGTATTATGTCTACTTAAAGTAATAATATTTAATTTTTAATTAAAAATAATAATGGGTTCAAAGGTATTGTGTTTAAAATGCTGACTACAAAGCTAGAAGCTCACACTTCTCAGATGCTCTACAAGAGAATGATGAAGCTATCCACTCATAAAGATTTAAGTGTCAGAATTTTTTTTTTTAGGGCATCACTACCCTGGTGGTGGGAGTAGGAGGCCCATCCTTTGCCCCTGTGGAGCTGGAATTGAACCTCCATCCCAGTGGGCCTCAGTCCCACGCACAACCACTATGCCACTGGGGCTCAGCCTAACTGTCAGAAATTTTATATAAGCTCCCCATGATTCTAAATCATCTTGAAGACAGTGGCTTTTTATTATTGGTTTTGTTTTTTTTTGTAAATAATGTAATCTCAAGCAATTGATTTCTTTGGGGGGAGTATCCCTGCCCTCTGGTGGTGGGAGTAGAAGGCCCAGCCTTGTTCCTGGAGAGCTGCTGCTGGAATTGAACCTCCAACCCAGTGGGCTGCAGTCCCGCGCACAACCACTGCGCCACCGGGGCTCAGCCCTCAAGCAATTGTTTATGAATAAAATTACCATGTTACTTATGAGAGCCTCTAAATATATTCTAAAGTAGTTAATATAATCACTTGTAGAGAGGTAGTCTAATGTCATCTGAGTTATTAAGTGTGTACCTTTAGACAAAGTCAGGTACAAGAGAAGGATAATACATGAGAAAGCAGTTTACACACTGTGGCATAACAGGCTAGGGATTGAGGTGCTAACCAAAACATCGGTGGTCAAGCCCACCAGCCACTCCAAGAGAAAGACAAGGCTATATGCCCTGTGGAAATGTAAAGACTTGGAAAATGAAATGGGAGCTTCTACTATTATATAGGGTAATGGAAATGGAATGGATTCCATGGCAGTGAGTTTGGTGAAGTAGTTCTTAGACCACAGAATAGTAAAAGCTTCCCAATTAAAAGTTATTCTGACACGATAAGCTTTTAAATTGAATCTGTTTTTGAAAAATACAATGTGTATTACTTCAACATTAATTGCTATACACTGTAAAAATATAGCTAACAAGTAAGAAACAGGATACTTTCAGGCTTGACAGAACTCATTATAAATAACTAAGAAACATTTTCAACAGGTATGTATTTAACATTTCTTGTAGGTAATTAATATATTCTACCTTATAAACACAATTCAATGGTTATATATACATATGCAGGTATATACGCATATATATATATGATCAAAATGATCACAAATTCTGAGTAAATAAAGTTGTCATAGCTAAGATGATATTGTCTTAAATACATGTCTCCTGAACCTGGGATATTTCTTCACAAGAACTCACTTTGTGTTAGCAACCAGAATATGAGATATGCTCTTCAAAAATGAATTTTGTTTATGTATCCATTTTAAATAGTAGATATTATATTTTAAATCATCCTATTTAGGTTGACAATTGATGCTGAGTGTCAATTACAACTACACAACTTCCCAATGGATGAACATTCCTGCCCTCTGGAGTTCTCTAGTTGTAAGTAGTACTTCCTTTTTCTGTCTGTATCCTGTCTCATTAATAATCTATGATAGTAGTATTGATTAATTGGGAAGTTAACAGTCTCACAAAATTTCACTTATTGATATTAAAAGATTTTCATAGTCCCTTTTAGCATAAGCCCATCATATTTTTTGAGACAAATTATAACAAAATAATGAATTTCTAAAAATAAAATTTCAAATGTTTTATAAAGTGATGCTGCTTACCTGGAGTACTTTCTTGAGAAGGGTTGACTTGAATAGTAATGGTGCAATTTTTTATTATAAATATCTCCCATCGACAAAAAAAAAGAGTAATATACCAACACATTTGCTTGTTGCTTACAAAATCAGAAGCATGGAGACCAACAGTATCAATTGCTGATGTCAAATTTTGTATACCTGATAAGGTAGCAGAATTGTTAGTACTGCTTTTGTCTGGAGTTTTAATTCAGTCTACAATTAGTTATTTTTCAGTAAAAATTTATTTTACTTTCAGATAGATCTAGTTCAAGAATTTGAACTTCATCACTTCATCACTTAATTAACTTCATCACTAACAAAACTATACATTTTGAACAAATTGCTGGTTCATCTGCACAGAGTATTAGCTTTTGGGATGGTCAATGGAGATGATAAAAATCTATACCACAAAGTATTGTATAATTGACATATGAAAAATGGTTAGTAAGCGATCTAACACACATAAACCCCTTTACCATTAATTGAATTTTGATTCATAACAATCCTTGAGAAAAGAGTAGAACTGCCCCACAATGTTGGTAAGGATGTAATATTTATAGAAGAGATAACAGTATCTTTCACCCTTAGAGACGTTTACAGATTTGAACTCTGCACTTTTGGTTGGAAGTTACAAACAAAGACTGCCGTGCCACCAGGGCTTTTCCAACATGCAGGAGGCTCCATTAAACCTCCTGATTATTTAGTTACAAGTAATAACACTATCAGGTCAATGGATTTAGCATTGGGCTATTAAAGCACAAAGTCAGGAATGCATGCCCATCAGTCATTTTGAAAAAGAAAGAGGAAGTTTGTGGAGATATTCTTCAGAAAGCTATGGAGATATTCTTCTCTGTTTAAAAGGATTGCTATGAACAGGAATTCACTTGATGACTGTGAATATTTTTTAGTTAATTATTATCAGATAATAGGATTTATAGCAAGAGTTTCAATGATGATCCATAAAATAAATTTTAGTGAAGTCCATAAATGTTTCCTGCTTGAACCAAACACAAGCTTCAGCTTTCTTAAAAAGTTTAACTTACCATTTGGCCAGTGTGAATGATATCTATGTAGCTCAATTCTTCCTTATTTTTGGTCTGAAATGTAATTATATCATGAACAAATAAAAATAATTTAGGATATAAATGTAATTGTTAAGATTTCAATAATACTCTTAATAACTAACTAAACCCGAATGTCCACGTAGAGCTGTAAATATATATTACCAATTTGAGTATGGAATATATTTAGTATGAATTTAGGAAAGTTAGAAGTTATCAAAAAATTAATGGAACACACAAAGATTGATATCCTGGGTACTAATGGTATGAAATGGTGAGGTATTGGGTATTTTGAGTCAGACAATTTTGTGGCTGCCAGAATTGCCAAATTCAATGGGAAGGATGTTGGATTCATTATTTAAAAGTACACTTTAAGATCTATCTTGGAGTATGATGCTGTTTGTGACAGGATAATATCTATTCATATACATTCAAGAAAGTTCTGTTAATATAATGTTTACTCAAATTTGCACAGTAACTACTAAAGCTAGTGGTGGAAAATTGAAGAATTTGACTAACTTATTCAGTCTACATCAGATTAAAGATGCAACTAAGATACATTAATAGTTATTGCCCATTGCAATGCAAAATTTGGAATCAAAGAGGGAAGAATAATAGTTGAAAATATGATCTTAAAAGCTGGAGATTGCATGATGGAATTTTGCACGATCAATAAATTCTTTGTTTTAAAACCTTTATTTTTCAACAAAATTGTGGTGAGTGTACAATTGGCTTCACTAGATGGGCTACTCCGAAATCAAGTCACTCCATCTGTGGAAATAGATGATGGAGAAGCTCAATTTCAGTAGTCAAATGAGGCTGGGGCCACCTGTGGACCAAGACATGTATTTGTCCATAGTAATGTGAGGTTGAAATTATTGAAAATTAAAAGAAGTTCATGATAGATGCAATACTATCTGCCATTTGAATTTGAAAACATCTCAAGAATATATTTGACACATTGAAAGAAGAAATCATAAGCTATGATACAGCATCAAAAATATCATACTTGAAGAAAGCAAAACACTTTTCAATAAATAGAGAAAGGTCAAATTGAATGTTAGAAGAGACTCTGTAACTTGCTAAGGAATGCAGCATAGCTAGAACATGGGGTTTGACCCGAGTTTCTTCTATTGTACAAAGGGCCACTGTGAGTTGGAACTGCTCAGTGACATCTGAAACCCCCCCTACCCACACACACACTTAAGTTGCTTGGTTGCCATAGAGATATACATAGGTGTGTGCAGCGATATAAATCAAAAGTTCAACCTCAGTGCTGTCAGTCTGTGCTGACTCACAGTGACCATGGGGGCCAGGATAGAGCCAGCGCTGTGAGCTTCTACGGCTGTAACTCAGCAACTGTGGGATGGCACCAACCGCACTCGAGATGATTAGAGCCTGATAGCCTTAAAAGACAGGAAAGAAAGGCTCAAAGTGGATGACAGAAGAATTAAGAAATCTGTTCTTGAAATTAAAGTAGTTGACACTAGTGAAAGAAATGGTGAAATAAAATAGCTGAACAAGTTCAAAGGGCAGTTTAAGAAGACAGAATAAAAGGTATTATAATGGAATATGAAAAGATGGTGCTAGAAAATAAAAAAAGATAAGAAAGAATATGCTGAGCATGTGGAAATTATCCCTTTGCATCATTATTATCACTGCAGATACAATTTTGCTGAACATAATTTGAAAAACAGTTACAGCAGTTAAATTGGCAGCCACCAGAAATTAAAGTCAGATTCAGAAGAGGACACATGTAATGTCATTGTTGATGTTAGATCAATATTCCCTGAAAAGCAAAGAATACCAGAGTGATGTTTATGCGTTTTATTGACTATGAAGCAGAATTAAATTATGTATGCTGCAAAATCTATAGAACATTGTGAGAATGGGAATTCTACAATAACACTTCATTTTGCTGATGAAGGACCTCACATAGACTAAGAGGCAGTCATTAGAACAGAACAAGTAAATATTGCATGATTTAAAATCAGTGAAGGTTTTCTCAGGGGGAGTCTCCTTTCATTTGGTTTATTAAACCTGTATGTGTATCAAATAATCTGAGAAGTTGGAATATACAATGGAGAAAACATCATGAGAATTGGCAGATGGCATGCTAATTCTTGCTGAAAATGAGTAGGACTTGACAAGAATTTGCTGATGGAGATAAAAGATGTCCATGTTCTATATTGACTATAACTCATAGTAAAGAAAGACAAAGTTTGTATAGCTGGACTAACAGACAATAAATGGAAAAAGAAGAAAGCTCTAGTGCTTCATTTTGCTTGGATCCACAGTCTGTCCTCATAAAAGCAGCAGCTGAGAAATTAGATGACATATTGCATTGGGTGAATCTAATTCACAAGACCCCTCAAGGTGTTCAAGATTCAGGTTGTCATTTTGGTATTGCTGACCCGAACTATGGTATTTTAATGGCCTCATATATATGTGAGAGTAAAGAAAGAAGATGAAATTGGGAAAGTTGATGATTTTGAAGTATCAAGGTATTGGTGAAGAGTATGGAAAATAACACAGAATACCAGAAGGACTATGCTGGAAGGACTATGCATGCGGAGCATGCCTTCAGATCTAGAGTGGTGACTTCTTATAAACGACATTGGAAATGTTATATTAGAAATTGGACACAGGAAAAGCACATTGCGTTTGCTTAAAGAGAGGGTCAATAAAAATTTGGAACTCTAACCAGATGCTTATAAGCAGAGGGTGCCACAACGGGGCCAAATGTATTAATTGTGAAAGTCGCACAGGTCAAGAAGGGTTTGGGACTCTGTTGGATATAGGGTTTCTATGAATGAAAACTGATTTAATGACACCTAACAGAGCTAAACTACTAATAAAATATATGTTGTTGATGTTTATAATATTTCAAGTAGCAAACCAACCATTTCCCCTTACCATTTTTTAAAAATCATTTTATTGGGGGCCCATACAACTCTTCTCACAATCCATACACTCATCTATTGTATGTCAAGCACATCTGTACATTTGGTGCCCTCATCATTCTCAAAATATTTGCTTTCTACTTAAGTTCTTGGTATCAGCTCCTCATTCCCCCCTCCCTCTCGAATCCTCACTTCCTCATGTACCCTTGATAATTTATGTTATTATTATTTTGTTATATTTTTGCATTTTCAATGTCTCCTTCACTCACTTTCCATTGTCCATACCCCAGGGAAGAGGTTCTATTTAGATCCTTTTAATTGGTTCCCCCTTTCTACCCAACCTTCCTTCAACTCACCTGGTATCGCTACTCTCACCACTGGTCTTAAAGAGATCATCTGTCCTGGATTCCCTATGTTTCTGGTTCCTGTCTGTACCAGTGTACATCCTCTGGCCCATCAGGAATTGTAAAGTAGAACTTAGTTCATGACAGTAGGGGTGGGGGGGGAGAAAGCATTGAAGAACTAGAGGAAAGTGGTGTTTCAACATTGCTGCACTACACCCTGATTGGTGTGTCTGCCCACTGTGACCTATCGATATGGAGATATCTGTTATATACAGATGGGCTTTGGGTTCCCAATCAGTACTCCCTCTCATTTACAATAATATAAATTTTAGTTCTTTAATACCTGATGCCTGATCCCTTCAACACCTCATGGTCACACAGGCTGGTGTGCTTCTTCCATGTGGGCTTTGTTGCTTCTGAGCTAAATGGCTGCTTGTTTATCCTCAAACCTTTAAGATACCAGATGCTATATCTTTTTATAGGCTGGCACCATCAGCTTTATTCAGCACATTTGCATATGCACACGTTGGTCTTCAGTGATCATGTCAGGAAGGTGAGCCTTATAGAATGCCAATATAATAGAACAAAGTGTTCTTGCATCAAGGAAGCACTTGAGTGGTGGCCCAATGTCCATCTCCTGCCTTAATATTAAACCTAAATCTATAAATATATGTACATAGATCTATTTCCCCATCATAATATATAGATATATTTTCCTATATACATGTCCATATTTATACCTCTATAAATGCCCTGTGATGCCTAGCTCTTTCTTCTATTTCCTTTTGCTTTCCTCTTGTCCCAACATCATGTTTAGCCTTCATTTGGTTTTCAGCAATTTCTCTTGGTTATCTTACCCTTGATCAATTCCTCCAAGGTCTCCCACATGCTCCTTACCACTGATATCATCTGCTCCTTTGTCCCTGGATTGATCAACACCCATTCCTTTCCCAAATTTCCTCCTCTCCCATAATGTCCTGGAACCATTAGTCCCATTGTTTCCTCTTCCAGACTGATCACACAGCCTGTCTTATCTAGATAGACTTGCATAGATAATAATATGCACACAAAAAAGAAGACATAGCAAGATGAAGCTACAAAAGAAAATAGAATGACAACATCAAAACAATTCCCATAAAATATATAAATAGACAAAATAAAAATAGTGATAGAAAGAAAACACTTAAATAGTTCCAGGTCTGTTTGTTGACCTCTAGGAGTGTCCTTAGGTTGAGTCTAATGGGGTTCCACACTCTGGCACCAAAGATTATCCTTGGCACTCCGTTGGGACCTCCATGCTCTGATCCCCCTCTGCTCTGCTGCACACCCTCAGTGTTTTGACTTGTTGTGGTGGGATCAGACTGGGTGCAGTCCTGACACTGTGTCTCCAGTGTTATGCCCCATAGAGCTATGGGTTAGTGAGGTCTGTTATGCCTCATAGTGGAGCCAGACATATGGTTCTCTCTGTGCATTGGCTGTTCTGAGTGGGGATATCGTCTTTAAGGCTTAGTAGGCCAAGATGCACTCCACTCTCTCTTTCTCCCCTTTACATTGCTCCCATATGGTCTAGTCAGACATGTCCCATTCCGCAAGCTGCACCTTAAGTGCTGTTCTCTGTAAAGTAAATTCTTCTTGGGGAAGGGGCAGCTGTTCATACAGTTGGAATTGGGGCTGGACTTTCAGGCTCCTCCACTGACTCCCCAATCCATGTCTTCATGCTGCATTCACATCCTGGAACACCGGGTTTAAGTGTGGTCCCTCTTTCCCTGTGGAGATATAAATGTGCTCCCCTTGGGTGGGTTAGTGCCCTGATCCCCAGCTACACATTGTCCTCCCCTGCTGCCCCCTCCTTTTTAGATGGCTACCATATGTAGCCCTGGATTTTGTATGGGTCTTGCCATACAACCTGGACGTCATCCCAGGGATTTTTGTAAACAGTAACTTTTTCCCTATGCCCCTTTTGCATTTTTTTTTAAAGCTTACCTCAGTGAACTCATGCTGTACTTGCCCTTTTAAGCTTGGCTTACTTCACTTAGTAAGTTCTTCACATGTGGCGATATGCTTCATGCGTTCATCACTGCTTTTCAGCAATGCGGACAACTTCATCCATATGTACCATTTTTTAATCCATTCA
>PVJH01011510.1:23113-68600 GCA_004026705.1 Nesogale talazaci | reverse complement strand
GAAACATCTTTAAAATGGGTAAAATGGGAGATAAAATAATAAGGTGCAACATTTTAACTTAACATCAATCCATTTCTGAGTATGTTTTTGTAGATGGTACAAATTACATGTCTAATTTATTATTTACATCTATATGTTCTGCTGCTCCAGTATTGTTTACTGAAAAGATGCTTCTTTACTCATCCAGTTGTCTGATTACCCTTGTTGAAAATGAATTGAGGACACATGTGTGGATACATGCCTCGACTGCCAACTTTATTTCCAATTTATATGCATTTCCTTATGTTAGAGTCACTTATCTTAATTAATGTAGCTTTGTAGTAATTTTTGCAATTGCAAGCATCTTTGTTTTCATTTTCATGACTGTTTCAATTAATGGGGTTCTTGATTTTTCCTATCACAACATTGTGTTTATCAAGATACAGTTTATCTACTATTACTCAAATTAGTACTCTCAATAAAATAGATGCTTTTTTGCCAATCATATATAAATGGAAAGCAGATTTGGTGAGTCTAATTGTTAAAGTTGTTAAGAGACCTAGACTCTTTTACTTACTAGGTAATTCTTATTTTGTGGAGTAAGATGCCTACTCAAATTCCTGCTAGTGTGTAGAAATTCAATCAGAAAATTTAACACTTAGTTACAGAATAGGTGTTGCACACACCATTGCTTCTGAATTTTTCCATTGACCCTAACTTTATTATTTAGGTAAGGTTTAGATAATCTGACTTTGGGGAATGCTACAGTAAATAGTTTTTATCTTTGTGCCCCTGTATTTAGTAAAAGATTCTATTGCATGTAGCTCATAAAAAACTATGGCTAGTCTTGAAAAGAATGAGATTTCCAAAATGCTTCTCCATGTTCACAGCCATTACATGGGTCAGCATGCAGTTGTGGGAACATAAAAAGGGAATAATGCGTGGTTCAAAACCAAGAAAGGTGGGCGTCAGGGTCTTCTCTGCTCACCATATATAGTCAACCTGCCACTGAGCAAATATGGAAATGAGCTGGATTGTACAAAGAAAACCGTGGTCTCAGGACTGAAGTAAGGCTTATGAACAACCTGCAATATGCAAATGACTAGGCTTAATGAAAGTTAGTAGGAATTATAACATGTACTGATTAAGATAAAGAATCAAAGTTTTTTGGCATGGATTACAGCTCAACATAAAGAAAAGAAAAAGTCTCACAAGTGGGCCAGCAGGTAACACTATGGTAGAAGCAGGAAACACAGAAGTTGTTGAGGTTTTCACTTTCACACGCATGAAACCAGCCACCAAGAGATCTAACCACCCCCTGCTACACAAGACCTCTCGAAAGCACTGCAAAACATGGATGTCACTTTGAGGTCCAAGGAGTGCCTGGTCTAACCCTTAATATTTTCAATTGCCCCATATGAATGAGAAACGTAGACATTGCATAAGGAAGACTAGAGAAGAAACAATGTGTATGAATTGCGGTGCTTTTGAAAAACACCGGAAGTATCATAAACTGCCAAAAAAGACAAGCTGGTCTGTTTTGAAAGAGATGCATACAGAATGTTTCTTAAAAGCAAGGATAGTGAGACTTCATCTCATGTACTTTGAACCTATTATCAAAAGAGATTATGCCTGGAGAAGTAGCTGGTGTTTGATAGAGAGGCGGCAAGAAGAGGAAGACTCTGGACAAGATGGATTGCCCCAGTGGCTGCAACAATGTTCTGAAATGTAGCAGCAGTCTTGAGGACTTGACTGTGTTCCCTTCAGTTGTACCTAGTGCCATCAGGAGAAGACACTGATTAGATGGTACCTAAGAACAGCCTAACAAGTTTTATATAAAAAACTAGTCATCAGTCTGAATTGCTTTGACCACAGTACTGCATGGAATTTTGCCAACTGTTCATTGTATTAGATTGGGTTGACTAGAAAAACAAACCAGTGACATTCATAGATGTATAAAAAAAAGTTTGATATCAGGAAGTAATTGTGTATCAAGAAAACATCCTAGCAAAGTCCATTTCAAGTTCCTAAGACTGAGTGTAGTCCCTCTGGAGAGAGAGAAACATATTTACAAGACAGGTCATCTGACTGATTGACAGGCTAAACTCTGTCCATATCTTCCTATAGGTATCATGTTGGCACACACACACACACACACACACATGCACACATACACACACAAAACATACCTATCACAGTCATGAAGAAATAGCTGCCTATATGGAGAACCTTTCCAAGACGAATGACAATAAAATATCCTGAAGGTCATCTTGTTGGACTATTTTATTCTCACGTAGTGACTGACAAGTGATATTGCTTCAAGTTCACTGCACCCATCTTTAACGTAAACTGCCATTCATCTTAGCACACCTCTTTGCAGAGTCAGCACTGAAACCTCAGGAGAGTGTGGCATGCTCTAGGTCCGTAAAGACCTGGGGTTTGAATTCTCATTTCCGTGGAGTATTCCCTTTGTGAGGTGGGCGATGTGCACTGACATGGAAACCTAGTGATGCTTTTCATCGTGGTTAATGACAGTGTATCTAGCTGGTGGGTCATTACAGGCCTTAGGCCTTCAGTACTTCACTCTTCATGAGATTACTGTTTATTCAGAACAGTAAATATAAGGTCCATGGCACCTTTAAAGTTATGCTTAAATGTGACCCTGCAACCAGTGGTGAATAACGATAGCTTTTTCATGCTTTACTAAACATATTTGACTTCTATCAAGCAATAGATTCTAAATAGAGGGAGTTCATAGTTTAGAAAGTGAGCATGTTTGTTCTATACAAAGTAGCTTAGGTTTCTTCCCAGTTCTTGATGGGATGGCACTAAAAACAATCTTACGATCTTATTCTGAGTTTCATAAAAGTTGATCTTCTATGGAGCAGTGTTTTATGTATGTTCACTTCTAAATATAGAAACACGGGCTTTGTTTTGGATGAAAATCCAAACAATGTGACTCCTGTGACCCTCTTGGATATGCTCAGATATAATTCTCAGATATCCCTTCACAAATCTCTTTTTGTTCAATCTGGTCACAATAGCTTCTTTTAGTTGCACTATACAATTCTGTTGATATGTCTTTGAGACTTGTTTAAAAATTTAGAGAGAAAACGAGACATTCATTCATGATATTGTTCAGTTACTATTTCTATTATTTCATTCTGTATGACTTTCTTGAGTAATCAGTTCATTTGATATAAACAGCATGCCTGTCGTTTTATTTTTTGTGTAGATGAAAAAATCAGTTAGATATTTGATTTAAGCAACCACATTAGAACAAAGCAATGGCTAGGGATATAAGAGACGTAATGCATAGAATTGCAGTGTTATGAGGATGAAGAAAGAGTGAGTATAATGAGAGCCTCACCACTCTCAGGGAGATCATGGTATATGAGATGGCAACCAAAAGGCAGGACATTTATCTTTCCATTTATCTTTGAGATGCATGCATCTAAAAGAAGCTATTGTGACCAGATTGAACAAAAAGAGATTTGTGAATGGATATCTGAGAATTATATCAGCATATATCCAAGAGGGTCACAGGAGTCACATTGTTTGGATTTTCATCCAAAACAAAGCCCGTGTTTCTATATTTAGAAGTGAACATACAGAAAACACTGGTCCATAGAAGATCAACTTTTATGAAACTCAAAATAAGATCGTAAGATTCTTTTTAGTGTCATCCCATCAAGAGACAGGTGGCATGAAGGGGAGAACAAACATTAGCAATAGGTATAGAAAGTTTTGATGGAATAAGAAAGAACCCAGCAAGAGTGGTAGAGGCCATATGAAGAATTTTTAAAATGTGAAGCTGAGTTTGTGCTCAAGAGTTCTGACTCATGTATAGACTAAGAAGGGCTAAGATGGTCAACTTAAAGAAGACTATTCTTAAACTCAAAGGCATTCAGTCAATGCCAACTCATAGTGACTCCGTCCAACAGGCTAGAACTACCCCTTTGTTTCTAAGACTGTAACTCTGTGTGAAAGTAGACAGCTCCATCTCTCTCCCATGAAGTGACTTCTGGTTTCTAACTACTGATCTAGCAGATGACAGTTGGACACCTAACCACTACAGCACCATGGCTATTTTCTTCTTTTCTACACAAACATTATTTTGTTGTACTTCACATTCCATACTGTTCAGCAATTTAAAGTATAAAATTCAGTGGTGTTCTGACATTTACTGTACTATATCAAGTTTGTACTGACTTATAGTCCACTGATAAGACAGTGTAGAATGTACATACACCAGGGAGCAAGACATTCCAGCTCTACCCTGGCCCAACCCCCACTGCCCAACACCAGGCCTGCTGCCATGAGGCAGAGAGATCAGATTCACCTCCACCCTCCCTTGCACTTTACTTTATTATGTCCCCAACCATCCCTACCACAACACTACATTTCTGCTGGTTTTGATCATCTGTCTCAAGGGCCACACAAAAATCACAGACAATACCCCTGATTAAGGAGACTTCTTAGGGAAAGTAACAGGTTGCCATGAACCAAGGTCAGAAAACATTAAGGATCTTGTCATTGGTCCACAGCAACACCTCTCTTTACCCAGCAGCCAACTTCTCTCTGGTTCTTAGCTGCTCAGCCATGTAATTCCTTGATCTCTGGTTCTCTGGCCAGGAAGCCCCTCCCCACCCCAGCCACCTCTCGACGTTCTGTTTCACCCTCTCCTACTCTCTGGGCTGCTTCTCTGCTCTGCGTCAGGGTCTACTTGTCTCGGCGCCTAATCCAGCTCTGGCACCACCACTCCACCCCCGGGTCTCAATTTGTACTGCTGATGACTCTTCTTCTTTGATCATCCTGGGAAATGCATCTTCCTGCTTCTGAGATGACTCAGTTTTGTGGCCATGACAGTGGTAACTAGAACTCATTGATCCCCTCTGTTAGTGTTTGAAAGACTCTGTTTGCACAGCCCTGCCCAATCATTTGGTGGGAGTTACAGAGATATTAAGAAACGAATTAATAAGAAATTTCACTACATCAGTTGCTAGGATATTCATGCACACTTTTTTTTCTTTTTTGTGCAGTTAATTCCTCATATTTGTGTTTTATTTAGTTATATTAAATACTTTAATTGGGACTTCTTACATCTCTTATTACAATCCACACTGTCAAGAGCATTTGCATAATGCTTCCATTATCATTTTCAAAGCATTCTCTTCTCAATTGAATCCCTGATATCAGCTCCCCATTTCTGCTCCCTCCCCTCATTCCCTCACAAACCCTTGACAAGTTACAGATCATTATTTTCATATCTTACATTATCTTCTGTCACCCCTCACCCACTTTTCCTTTGTTCTTCTCCAAGGAGGTGGTTATTGGTTGATGCCTCTGATCAAGTCCACCTTCCTTTATCCCCCCATGCACTCTAATCCTCCTGGTATCTCTACTCTCATTGTTGGACTTGAAGGGTTTATCTATCCTGCATTCCCGGTGTTGTGGACTCTTATCTGTAGCAGTATGCATGCTCTGTTCTAATCCGATTTATAAGGTAGAATTTAGGTCATGTTATTGGGGAAAATGAAGCACCAAAGAACCAGAGGAAAGTTGTGTTTCATTGGTGCTATACTGCACCCTGACTGGCTCGTCTTTTCTCTGTGACCCCTCTGTGAGGAGATGTCCAATTGCCTACAGATTGCATTGGGTTTCCACTCCATGGCCCCCTCTCCAATTCAAATTGAGTATGATTTGTTTGGGGGGTCTTAGATGCCTGACACCTAATCCCATTGATACCTCATGATCACACAGGCTGGCATGCTGCTTCCATGTGGGATTTGTTGCTTCTGAGCTAGATGGCCGCATGTTTATCTTCAAGCCTTTAAGACCCCCAGATGCTACATCTTTTGATAGAAAGGCACCATAAGCTTTCTTCAACACATTTGTTTGTACACCCATTTTGTCTTCTGTGATCATGTCAGGAAGGTGAGTGCAACGGAATGCCAGATTATTAGAACAAAATATTCTTGTGTTGAGGGAGTACTTGAGTTGAAGCCCAATGTCCATCTGCAAACTTAATTAATTCTTCGCATATAGATGAGTATACATCTCTTATTATATATATATTTGCAAATGCACATGACTATATTTAGACCTTTATAAATGTCTTTGACCTCCTTTATTTGTTCTTTATAAATTTACTTCTTTCCCCTTTTATTTTCCTTTTGTCTCGCCATCATGTTTGGCCTTCATTTAGGTTTAGTAATTCTTTGCTGCTATGTTTCCCTTCAATAAGTCCTACTAGGCATCTTACAAACTTCTCTCCATTGATTTTAGTTCACTTGTTGTTCCCTTGTGCCTGGATTAATTCCATCACCCCTTCCTTTCTCTCACTCCAGTATAATCCCAGAATCATTGGTTCCATTCTTTCATCTCTGAATTATTTATACCACCTATCTTATCTGGATAGACCCATGCACACATTTTGATGTACATCAAATATACAATGATTTCATTGTACTTGGGCATATCTCTAAGGGTAGAATTGTTCGGTTATATAGTAATGATATATTTTAAGTTATAAGAAAGTTCTTGAGAGTTTTCCAAATCAGCTATGTCTTCTTATAACCCCGAGCAGAAATATATGGATCTTCTAATTTCTCCTCTTCTCAGCCAACTTTTAAGGGATTTTGTTTATAATGATGATCACCATAGCTGTATTATTGGATGTGATATAATATTTCCATGTTGCTTTGATTTGCACTTTCTGACTGGTAATAAACATCTTTTTTGTACTTTTGGAAATTTTTATATCTTAGCATAAATTATTATTCAGATTCTTTGTCCATTTTAATTGAATTATTTCTCTTTTGATGTTTTTAATTGAGTTATAATGAACATATAATACAATTAAATGGTTCAATAATATCAAGAAGGGCTGTGCAATCATCGACACAATCAACTTTGGAAATTTTCTTCCACTTCTTTAACACACTAATGTTAAATCCAAATTTTCCCCTTCCTCTCCCTCATGTATATACAAAACATTACACAGAAATTTCAAAGTAAATAAGTTCAGCTTTAAATAACATAAGTTAAATAAGAACCACAACATTTAAAATGCTTTAAACAACTACAGTATGGTCCATACCTTGAGGACGATGAGCATCTGGATCTGTGGACTGGGTGTGGCAAGGAGGTATGGAAAGGTTTGGAAGGGGATCCCCTTCCATGAAATCAACTGAAGCTGCTTTTCAGGAATTTTTTTTTCCCCTGCTTTGCCTTTTCTCACTAGGACCTGACTGGCTCTGTGTGTGTGTGGGTGTGTATCTGTCTAATGTGATCTGCTGTTGGCATTTACTTAATTGCTTTCTACAAGGGCTTACTAAATTATCATCAACAATATTGATAACACAGTTAGCCAGTTCCTTATCCTGATGATTCCTTTCGAAAACTCTTTCTTAGGATGGATTTTTTAAAAATCTAAAACAGTACCAAAAGCCACCAAAACCAAGGAAATTACAGCAAATACTTGGAACACGGTAGTGAAAAGTTTAAACAAGGCATATTACCAATATCAACTAATGATGAGTGACTGAAAAATGAACTGCTTTTGTTTACAAAAACCACATGCATTAGCTTGGATTCTGATATTCAAACTCCAATACAAAATTTTGTCGACATTTTGCGTTGAAATCCGATTATGTTGAGTCCTGATGTGGTCAAGTATGGGAGTTCTACCATATTAAACCCCCTTTATAATGTGCACCATTTGATTTGGGGGATATTTTTATTTCTAGCCAATTTGCATTAAGGTTCATTAACCTCATCACATTGACTTAGCTGGTATGGCCCCACGTTGTCCCTTCATGAAGAGATCCTGGAAGACTTAAGTGTTATAGGAAAGTATAAAGAAATGAGATGGTGCCTGACTACCGTGAATAACAGCATCTGGGAATATTTGATCTTTTTCAATTGAGTTGTAAGCATTATTTGCATTCTCTAGATTTGAATCCCATATGACTTGAAAAGTTGTATCCTAGTCTTTGGATTATCTTTTAACTTTCTTTAAGCACACAAGTTTTAAATGTGATGATGTTCAGTTTGTAGTTTTTTTGATAGTTACATAATTTCAAGTCAACTTGATAATTAAGTGTAGGGGTGGAGTCTAGCCTGTCAATCAGGTCACAGTCTGCTGATGCCTTTTTTTGGGCACAGCCAGCTCATGAGGATTCTGGGAACACCCCTGTCTGTCTCTGTTTCATCTTCCAGTGGGCAAGTCACTTGGCTGAGACCTGTCAGAGCCTCGTGATGCTTCTACAATCATTGGTTCCACCACGTTGTGCTCTTCCTTGCTTTTGCCATTTTTGCATGTAGCTGTGTGAGTTTGAAGAAGGATTTATGGACCAGTATCAGATTTATGGATTTGTTTTCGACTGGGCTACAATGTTTGCTTGATATGTGATTACTTCCTTGTTTACTTCATTTTTTTTATAAATAAGTTTATTGGGGGCTCATATATCTCCCAACATGATCAATACATATGTCAATTGTATGCATACCACATTTGCACACATGTTGCCATCATCACCCCTGAAACATCTTCCCTCCACTTAGGACCCTAGCACCACCTTCCCATATTTCCCTAGCGTCCTTACTCTCCCTGCCCCATGAACCCTTATTAATTTATAAATTATTATACTTTTTCATTGGTACTCTGCCTGATGTGTCCCTGCCCCCACTTCCCCACTTCCCCTCTCTGTACTCCAGAGAGGTGATATGTAGATCCCTGCAATTGGGTCCCCTCTAGGCTCATCTTATATATACGAGTATCATGACTTTGTTTCTCAAGTCAACCTGGCCTAAAACAGATTTCTTATTATTGTAGCATATATATTTAATGCCTTAGCTAAAAAAACATTATTAAGATTTCTTTTTATGTTTTCCCTAAGTATTTAATAGTTTTAATTCTTCAATTTAGAACTTTAATCAATTTTGAGGGTTGTTTTTAAATATATTGTACAAAGTACACATACAAATTTCTTATTTACATGCGTATATTCAGTTGTCAAGAACACTATTTGTTGAAAGGCACTTTTCCCTCATTCAGTTGTCTTGTCATCCTTGTTGAAAATGAATTGAGTTAAATGGAAGTTTCATGTCTCAAATCTATATTTCCAATTTATATGCCTGCCCTAATTCCACGTTTCACTTGTCTTGATTGATGTAGTTTTGTAGTAAGTTTTGTAATTAGGAAGTATGTCACCTAACTTCATTGTTCCTTTTCAAAACTGTTGAGAATATTTGGGGTTTTTGTTTTTTCATATGACTTTTATCATCATCTTTTAATTTTTTGTAAGGCTGATATTTTGACCAAAATTGTGTTTAACCTGCAAATCAGCTTGGTACTATCATCAGCTAAACAATATTATATCTTATGAATAATGAGTATGGATGACTTCCTATTAATTTAGGTCTTTTAAAGTTTTAATACTGATTGTCATTTTAAAGAATAGGATTTGGCTGAGCCCCAGTGATATAGTGGTTGTGTGTAGGACTGTGGCCCAGTGGGTTGGTGGTTCAAATCCAGCAGCAGCTCTCCAGGAGCAGGGCTAGGCCTACCACCCCCACCAGAGGATAGTGATGCCAAAAAAAAAAAGAATAGGATTTGTGCTCCTTTTGCTAAGCTTATTCCTGAAAATTTTTATTTTCTTATAAATTCTCATAAATTTCTTATAAGTTCTTATTTGCTAAGCTTATTCATTTTGATTATCCTAGTAAGTGGGATTTTCTTTAACTTCACTTTTTGATTATCCATTGCAAGTGTATAAAAATACAATCAATTTTTATGTATTGATCATGTATCCTACAGTCTATTGATTCATTTATTAGTAGGTTAGGTTTTACTCTTATTATTTTATAGTAGTTTACAAGAAAATTACAAGAACATGTTATCAGCAAATAGAAATCCTTGTACTTCTTTCCTTCAAAGTTGGAATTTTTTGTTTAATATTTCTACCTAACTGTGATGACTAGAGTTTCCAGTTCAATATTGAATAGAAATGGTGAGAGAGAGCATGCTCATATGTCTTTTATAACTGAGCAAATTGGTTCCATTGTAAAGTACTATGAAAAGTCATAGAAACCTTTATTGAATAGATTTATCAAAATGAAGATATCATTTCTTGACATAGCCTCCATCTAGTCCCATATACTTCTGAAGCTAATGTTTCAACTTGTTCTAACTTGTTCACAAAGGATTCTGTACTCTGCTGCTTACTCGATGTCAGAACAGCGTTTGAGCATACTTGAGAGACTCTGGCAGGGCTCTTTTCAGTATCCCTTGAGCTTGTTGAATCAAAAGAAACCTGTATCTGAAGTGAAATGTAAAACTCCACTTAATTCAGATGCACACTGAAAAATGTAGACATGGTTTAAAATATAGAACTCTTTATTAAACAAACAGGCTGGCAGAGCAAGTCATGGCTGAAGGTTAAATATGTAAAGTTACCCAATTAAATTATTGTAGGGCAGTCCTTGCTAGCCTTGACAAATATACATTCTCATGTTGGAAGAAAAGAAATACCTTGGCAAAGCTTTCCTCATCTATTTTTATTTCTCTTATATTAAAATTTTCTTTTGAGTTAATAGCTCTTTCATGTCATTCTATAGCTCAATTACATCAAGCAGTGTTGCACATTTGCTAACACAATCAGTTTCTGAGCATTTTATTCCTGCCTGGAGTCCTTGACATTGTGTCCCTTTTACACACCCACTCACTCACACTTTGCACCAAGTCCCTGGCTTCCCGAAACCAATATTCTATTTGCTGTCCTTATAGGTTCATCCATCCTGAGTTTCATACACCAAAAAGAATGTAGCACAAATACAATAGAGTGACCCTCAATGACCTAACACTTTTAAAATAAGTCATCATTTGAACAAACAAATAACAAAAGTACAGAAAGTGTTGGAAACCTGCTCAACTCTAGCATGTATCAGAGGGGGCATCAACTGAGAAGGTTTTAGCTGTTCAAGTCAGGTTATCATACTCATCTCTCCAATGCACTCTGTTTAGTTACCACTTTCCTTCTATCTGTCCACTATGGATAGAGGGAAATCACCATAGGCTTATTTCCTTGCAGTTCCCACAAATGTATCTTGGGCTCCCACTGTCATCATAGGCTTCTGCAAAGTGGAATCTCGCCACTTACACTCTGATAAAATTTCCTCCTTCAGCTTCAGATTACATGATTTACAATCACTCAGTGACTGATGACGATGTGCTTATTCCATGTGGACTTAGTCGATATCAAACTTGGATGACTGCTTGTTTGAAGACCGGCCTTTAAGATGCGAGGTTTACTCTGATAGCCAGGCACTGTCTAATTTTTTTCACCACATTTTGCTAAAGCAGTGTATCTTCTGTGTTCTCTTCTTAAGAGTGAGTATCAGGCAGGACCATGAAACTAATCCTTAAGTTGGAGCAAGGATTTAGTGTGACCCCAAAACCCACTCCTGGATCTGTTTTTGTTTTTGCTTTATCTGTCCCAGGTTATTTTCATAACCTTTTGTTAATTTATGATTAGATTCTTATCAATCATCCCCCTAGGGTATAATGAGTTTCCATTAATATTATCTTTCATTGACCCTGGTACTAATTTTTTAAAAGCCTTGTTGAGAGAGGGTTATTAATTAATATTATAAATTTTCCCAGGCTCATTTCTTATCATGGCAATTTTTAATTTTCTTAAAACTTCTTCCTATTATTCCCCCACAATCATTGTGTTTCCTTCAAGAAAGGCTCAAAATGGTCCATTTAGAAGTCACCATAATCTTCTGAGTCTACTTCTCTATCCTGAATTTAAATGGTTCACTCCCTCTGGTTTTTAAAGATCTGCCTTGAATTTAAATGGCCCAACAGATTCCCTCTGTAGACACTATTTAAATGCACTTTTTTTAAGGTACCTGAATGAAACTAAGACTTATTAAGTCTTATTAAGAGAATTTGTTTGCACCCATTAATTGATTAAGTACATTAAAAATAAGAAACTAATCCAAATCATGGTTAAACTGGAGAACTGGAAACTTAGAGACAATACTATTTTTACCTTTTCTGGGTACAGTTAGTTTTGAGTTTTCCATTGGTGTTTCTTCATCAAGTTGAGAAAGTTTCTTCTATTTGTGGTCTATCAATTGTTTTTATTTATTAATCAGTGTGAGTAAAGTTATTCTGATGTTGGTAAATAAAGAGAATTAATTGAGAAAGAATATCCTGAAGGTGCTACAAAAAAAAAAATAAAAATTAAGGTACAATACGATGAAGACCTAAGCTGGAATACAACTATAGAAAAGAGATATTAAAGGTATTAAAAATAAATACTGGTTGCTGAATAACCAGAGGAGAAAGTGCAGGAGTCACTTAGTGTCCGAATTCTTTAAATACGACATTAGTATGACTGAGATTACAGGGATTAAGTGCATATTTACAACCCCAGCCCTTGTCTTCTCAATTTATGCAATCTTAACAAACTAACACAGGATATTTGTGAATCCATTCTACTAGTTAGCAAAGGTAGAGAATGATATCGCCAATCTCACAGATTTTTTCTACAGTTTAAATGCATTCTTAGATATATAACTACTAAAACAATGCCTTGATCTGTTATATCAAAATCAGAATATTTTCTTAGTTTAGGAACAAATGTCAACTTACATTGAGCATTTTTTCAGCTGAAAGGTGATCACTGGAATGATTTCCTACACAAAATGAAGTGGGCAATAAATTAACAATTGTTGTATACAATGTTGTTCATCAGAGATGAGGTAGAGAACCATTTTTCCCTGAAAACATTTGTTTAGAGTTTTTGTCAAGGAGAACAGCTTGCCTTCTAATTCTAAACCATTGATGTCTAAAAGCAAACAAACAGGACAATGTTTTAAAAATATATTTCACAAGTATATATAAAGTGTATCTTTATAAAGAAAAGTGCATATTAAATCAATCTATCAAATAATATGGTAGCTAAATTGCCTTATATTTGCCAAATACATGCATACACCCCTGAAGAAAAATAATATAGTACCCTGTAACATGGAAACTACTATAGTTAGTCAATGTCAATATTATTTCACTGTTGAGTTTTATCTAAATAAAAAGTAGCAACTAATTAGGACATAGAAAATGATTATGTAATTGATTCATTTAAGAATTGAAAGGAAATGATTATGTCATGGAATATTATATCAGAAATGATTGTATTTTTCTCTTCAATTTTTATGTAATTATAAATGTTTAAATAATATAGATTCAGAATTAAATAAGACACCTGTGGCAGTTATGTACACTGGTGCCAATTTGTTTAAGAGTGTAGAGATGGAATCTAGTCTGTCAATCTGGAGATAGCCAATGAGACCTCTGTGTGGGCATGACTTTCTCTGAGAATTCTGGGAAATCTCACATTATTGCCCCTGTGGAGGTGAGAGACTATCCACTCAGTCTTTTGGAGATGTTCTACTGACAATACACAATGCAGATTCCCTGTGAGTCATCCTGCAGGAGAAGCCACATGGACCCACCCCGACGGAACCAGATATCTGAAGCCAGAAAAGTCACATGGAGACTCCTGCCAGGGCTGAGATGCTTCTCCCACCACTGGATGCACAAGACTCTGCACCCACTGACCTGGACCTGTGATTGTTCTGGCATTGTTGAACGTGTTTCATAAGTCTGAAGAGGACTTATGGATTGGTATCGGATCTATATGCTAATATCGGGCTTATGGATTTGAACTGGATTGGGTTGGGATGCTTTCTCAATGTTCCATTCTCCTTGTATATAAACCTCTCCCTTATATACATGTGTGTTTATGAATTTGTTTTTGTAGTCTACCTGGACTAACACAATATCTAAATATATTGACATCATATTCATAAAATGGATGAAATATAGACTAAAATATCAGAAAAAAGTTCATAGCAAAATAATAGAATGTTCTATTCAATTACCTATACAGTTTTACACCAAAATATGCAATTGATCATTGATTTTTTTCAACTGCGAAAGTTGCATGTGTTTTGCACAATGATATGATGTTAACATATTGCTTTTTTCCCAAACTAACAGGATTAAAACCTTGACAGTGTATTTCAGCAATATGTCCAACTTTCTCTCTTTTAATATAAGGCATTTTCTTGAATGTCATTTATACTCCAGCTTTGAAATGTTAAATAAATGAAAGTAACATGTTAAAAGAACTGAAGTATTTGAAAAAGGTTTTCTTTTAAAAGAATCAGTACAAGACTGGCTAAAGACATGGAAGTTCATGATGTCCAACATGTCTATCTTTTCCAAAATGGTGGTACAAACCACCACTTCTCGCATTAACACTCTCCCTTGAGTCCTCTGATGGACATCCACTGACTCCGAGTGCTGCTCTGTGCATCTCCAACGGCAGAAAGTCCCTTCTTTCTCCCGTGTACCTGCTGATGGTTTTGAACCGCCAAGCACGTGCTCACAGCCTAACTCATAACCATGACAGCACCGGGACTCCTGCAGGGGTCTACAATTCACTGTGCTGTCTCAGAGAGCACAAACTGTCCAGGGAGTGGCTCACATGGATGTGGAAGCTAGCAAGTCCAAGATGCATAGTTCACATGTTCATCTGGATAATTCTCACTCACACCCACTTGTGCTGTCAACTCACAGAGCTGTGGAAACTGGGGAATCAGGTCAGGGGATGGACCACTGGCTCAGATCTCAAGGACTGGAGGTCAGATGAAGGTGAGTGAGGTATAAAATCTATAGCAATACATCAATTTTTCCAAAATTACTAGTTGCAACTTCAGAGGTTAACCTGATCAAAAATGAAAGAAGTCCTTGCTTAGTTAGTCAAGCAAAGGCAGTGCACTGGGATTCACATCAGCACCATGGCTCCCAGAGTGCTCATACTAAGATCTGGAGTCTGATTGTTTTTCAACAACAGGTGATGCAGCACTGGTCCTCTGAGCAGACTAAGTCAGGAAGGAGGAGTGGGTCTTATACACACATCTGGGGCTTTGATGAAGGTATGGTTCTTGTCGTCTGATGTCAGAAGGTTAGATGAGGCCACATGACCCCTTCTGAGCATTCATCTCATTAATGTTCCACATGACTTTCTGTCCATTCTGTCATTTTTGCCATATGAGCAGGGACTCAAAATATTCCCAACCTATTCCTGCTTCATTAGATAACAAATCCTTCACTTTTAAATGGGATTATAATCATAGGTTCTGTTGAGGTCTTTTTTTGTTAGATGCTCTTGAGTCTGTTCTAGTACAAAATGACCCAAGTACAACAGAACCATGTAGACAATGCATTACACACCTTAAAATTATGACTAGGAAAGCCATAGTAAGCAGTTAACTGAATTGAAGTACTAAACTTGCTACACTTTTTTATCAAATGACATTATATTTTTAAATAAATAAAATACTTTGTGATAAAGAACTCCACATTACTAGTCCTTACATATCTAAATTATATTTTATGAATATGTTATACTATAAATACTGAAGGAAAGAGGAATGATTGTATGGACTTTGCTATTGCAAATAAAGGGAATAAAGTTGGTGTGAACTTCCTTCAAACAATTTAGATATATGTTTTGATAGGTAGCTTCATTGTGCCAACCTGATCAATAGGATTATGTGGGATTAATCAGGTCACAATTTGCTTGGAGGGCAAAATGATCAATGGCTAGGCAAGACCAACCTCTCACTTTTGCTCTCTGATTATTGGACCAGCATGCAGCTGCTTTAGCTAGTTCTCTGCCTCAACTTATAAGCCACACTACCTGTGGGACAGCCAACTCATGGATCATGTCACTAGAGCTTCAGGTTCCTTTGAGACTTGGCTCATCACTCTGCTGGTGTATATGGCTTGAGCTTGAAGTTGATGGATTCTGTCATCTTGCATTGCTTGACTTCAATGTTACATCTGGGCCTACTTTGCTAAGCTCCTGCACTGCTGACTGTCGGTAACCACACTGCTGTGTGCTGCCTATAGGCAGACTCTGCCTCAATTGCCCAAGGGAAGACTCAGCT
Organism: Nesogale talazaci; assembly: GCA_004026705.1. NCBI lineage: Eukaryota > Metazoa > Chordata > Mammalia > Afrosoricida > Tenrecidae > Nesogale > Nesogale talazaci. The sequence goes on along the minus strand of PVJH01011510.1, from coordinate 52,586 downwards.
GTCTGCTTCCTTGACCTTGAACTCAGCAACCCTCATTAGCTGAAGGACTTCCAGAATATTAACTGTTTCACAGAAGTGACTTGAACTGAGCCCTCTGAACTGCTGTGTTCTCTTTAGGTATTATATTCCTTCATGCTGTATAAAATTACCCATATAGATATAGAAATATAGCTTTAGCCATAAGTGTCTTTATTCTGTATCTCTAAAGAACCCTGCCTAACACCTATGCTTCAAAATCTCCTAAGATATTTATTTTTTAACTCAGGAATTCTAAATTTAGAAATTTATAATGAAAAATCATCAGAAAATGACAGTGTTATGCACATAAAAATGCCCAATAGAAATTTTTGTACACAACATGAAATAACATATATATTACAATATATGATCATATTTAGGTATCTGTAAATAGTAAATCTTGCACCTAACTTATATATATCCAAATGGAAATTTAATTTGGCCCAACTAGTCTCTCAGAGATAAAACACTAGCCAACTGTCAGAGTTATTATTATGCCAGTAAATTAATCGACCTTCTTCTTGGAGCATCCTTGTACTCTTTAAATTGAGAAATCTGCTCTTTCAGATTCCATTATTCAAGATATGCAGGTTGACTACAGAAGTAAGTTCAGTGATACGCATATAAATGTGTAAGAGAGAGCTTCATATAAAGGGTAATTATATATCAAACAAATATTCCAGTCCAGATCAAATCCATAAGTCTGACCCTGACCCATATTTATATTTACACAGCCACACCTACCATGAAGAATCCAGGAACATCACCAGCCAGTGGGTGCAAAATCTTGTGCATTCAATGGTGGTGGCAGCATCAGAGAATTCTGGCAGCTCTCAGCGTGCCTCTTGAACAGGAAGGTGAAGGCACAGAGAAGACCGTACTTATGAGGAGGCCACATCCGCAAGGAGACGTCATTAGACTGTGGACTCAAATGACAGCCTAGACACCACCGCTCTATTTATCAAGCTGACATAAAATTATACCACAGCATCTGATTATTAGAGGAATTTTGTATTAGGGTAGAAAGTTTATTTGTTTGCCTTTGCAATACTTATCTTGTTGCTATTTTTGGCTTCAGTGAAAAACATGTACTAGCCCCTGGAAACTTTGCCAAAGCCTGACTCTGATCCTACAATAACCTGCCCCTTCTCAGCATTCATAGCTGACATACTTCTCATCAATGCTCCGTAAGACCTTTTGTTAAACTCCTGGGCAGTATTTCTGTTCCTCAATTTCTCCCTAGTCCTTGGGAAAGCCTCTGAAAATCCCATACATACACAATAGGAAGGAAAGACAGCATAAGACAGTTAAACAAATGCTAGTCTGTTCTCTCCTGACCGTGCTGAAGTTCAGAAGCTCATAGGCTTGAATGATCAGAGATAAAAATGAGAATGAAGGAAAACTATTACAAAAAGCAAAAGCAAGCAACAACCAAAGAAACCTTCAAACTCTAAATCTGACATCGAACTAAAGTCTCTTTTCCTTTATGTTGCTCTCAAAATTTGAACCACACCTTTATTTATCTTGCCTAAAAAGATGTTTCATATGCTAGCACTCCTTTTTTCTTCCTGTCCCTAGCATGGTCAGAGATATTTAAAATTAACCATATGAAGAGGCCTCCTACCCCTTCAAACTTCCAGCGTGACTCCATGGTAGAAAGAGGGTGAAAAGACAAGATAAGCTTTTCAGGAAGAGACAACCATTAAGGAGGAAGTTAAGTGTATTGTTGCAGTATCAAGTGCGTTCATAATATTACCTTGAAGGAGGCTGCTTCTTTTCAGAACCATTTAAGTTCACTGCTTGTCCTTCAGTGCGTCTCACTGTGCTGGCTTGTGTGGTGCTGTACTGCTAGCAGCTGTGTCACCCCCTGACTTTTCAAATGCCAGCAAAATCCCCTAATGTTAATGAGTCTCAGCAGATCTTCCACCCTGAAGCCAGACTATGAGGATGGAACAGGCCAGAGGTCAGCAAACTCTTGATGTTCAAGAGCCAACACTGTCCCTCCTAACAGCTTTCAAATCACTCAAGAGCCTTAAATATGCTTTCCCAAACAAATGAAATCACCATGATCTAAAATAATAACCTTCCAGTGTTTTCGAGGTGAGTTCAGAGTTGCACGTCCACTCTGAAAGGGTTTCATGTGACTCACGAGCCACAGTTTACCACCTTTTGGATAGGCTATCCACTTCTGAGGGAGTGGTCACTGACATCTTATGAATATTGTAAGATATTGCCATATGTAGTGCCTGCAGACGAATCTCTCACTTTGGAAGGCGATCAAATCTGATGAGGGAAGAGCTAGCTCCTCACAGTGGAGTCTACTATAATAATCTGACTGGAGTACAACTTTTTGTACCTTTGAACTTTGAAATTTGATAGATACTACTCAAAGTGAGAAGAAACAGCAATGGAAATCCAGTACAAGCCGGAATGTAGAGTGTATGAAGTATGAATCTAGGAAACTTGAAACTCATAAACAAAAATGAAATTGAACACATAAAAGTTGATATCCTAAGCAATAGTGAGCTGAACTGGACTGATTTTGGCAATTTTGGACTAGACAATAATGATAATCAAATGCTTTATAATGCAGAGAATGACAAAAGAGAAATGGTGTAGTATCATGATCAAAAAGAACATTTCAAGATCTATGTTGAAGTATAGTTAAAATGACTAGTACTCAAATTTAGGTATCAACCACCAGAGTTTGTGATAAACTCTGAAATTAAATAAATATGCAATCAAGCTGCATTAATACTTATTGAGGATGAAATGTGAAAGTGGGAAACAAAGAGAAAGGCACAAATGTTGGAAAATGTAATCTTGGTGATAGAAACAAAGCTGGAAATTACATGACAGAATTTTGTAAGATCACAATACCTTTTGGCTTTACAGAACAATAAATTTTGACTGGACACTGGGATCTCCCCAGATGGAATTCAAGAATCAAATTAGCAAAGGCTGGGCCTCCTATTCCCACCACCAGAGAGCAGTGATGACCAAAAAAACCAAAAAAAAAAAAAAAAGAATCAAATTGACTACATGTGTTAGGCTTGGTGACTTGAGAAACAATTCCAAAGGCATTCATTTATGTGTGTGTGTGTGTGTGTGTATATGAGAGTTTAATATCAAAGAAAAATTGTATATTGAGAAAACAAGTCAGCCCAGACAGATCAAGTCCATAACTCTGACATTAGTCCATGTGTCCAATAATAGCCTATAATTTCCTCTTCAGACTCACATTTCCAGTTACTAGTATGCTGAATGCAGAAAGATCACAGCCCAGGGGTGAAACATCTTATGGATCCAATGGCAGTGGAAGTATCACAGGGCTGTGCCACAGGTTTCTACTGCCATGATTGTCAAAAGGAGTGTCATAGCAGAGAGACAGAGAGAGAAACCTGCCTCCAGCGAGGAAGAGAGGAAGTTCCCAGAATCCTCAAGAGAAGGCGGCACTCACACAGAGGGATCATCAGGCTGTGATCTGATTGACAGGCTAGACCTCAACTCCTTCAATTTTTTTTTTATCAATTTGATGAAATTATATAACTACCAGACTACATATACTGGAAAAGTCCATAGAAAAGCTCAACACTAACAACAGAGTCTAGGCCATTGACTGGCTGTGAAGCAGATTATCAATTGCCCATATATAATAAGTTCAAGTAGAAGTTGAAAAAAATTAAAATAAGTAAACAAGAGCTAACACAGAACATTGAATGTATACCACCTGAAATTTGAAAACTTCTTAAGAATAGATTTGACATCTTGAACACTCATAACAGAATATCTGACAAGCTGTGAAATGACTTCAAGAGCATTCACAAGAACACAACGTATCATTAAAAAGAAAAGTAATCAAGAAAAGATCAAGTGCATGTCATAAGAACCTTGATACTTGCCCATGAACATGGCATAGATAAAGAAAATGGGGAAGTTATAACAGAAAACAGCTTAATAGAAATTTCAAAGGAGAAGGCAAAGGAATGTTTATTGGAATGTTCAAAGACCTGGAATTGGAAAGTTAAAAAATTCGAACATACCAGCACATTTCAATTTGAAAAAATTGAATAAAAAATTCAAGTCTAGTTTGCCCTATAGAAGGATTATATGAGCAAAATATTCATTTATGCAGGGAACATCAAAACATAATTAAAGGAATACAGATCCACTGTACGAAAAGAAGTTGTCAACATACATATACCTCAAGAGGTAGTATATATTCAACAAACAATGATACAGAAGGAAGAAGTCCTAGCTGTGCTGAATGCATTAGTCAAGAACCATTTCCAGGAATTGACAGGGTATCAATGAAAGGCTATAACTAGCTGGTGAAGTTCTGGAAGCATTCACTTGTCTATACCAAGATATTTGGAAGAGAGCTACCTGGCCAACTTACTGGAAGAGACCCACATTGTGGCCATTCCAAGAAAGGTAACCTAACCAAGTGTAGAAATTATCTAGCAATAATGCCGAAACAAAATCCACTGCCACAGAGACAATATCAACACATGACAACTATGCAGGACCAGGTTATGTTCCTGTGAGTTTCTGAGACTGAAACTCTTCACAATATCAGAAAGCATCATCTTTCCCCAGATATCGCAAGAGCAGGTAAAATTTGCTGAAGACAATGGTCCTAACAGTCCAACAGGAGGTTCCAGATTTCAAGTCCATTTTCAAAAGAGGACATGGAACCAGGAATACCATTGCTAATGTCAGATAGATCTCGGCTCAAAGCAGAAAGTCTAAGAAAAGGTATTTACTTGTGTTTTATAGGAGATTCTAGAGGATAACAGATGATGGATCGCGTTGAGAAGAAATGGGAATGCTTCATGTCCTCATACATAGCCTGTACATCCTGTACATGAACCAAGAAGCAGTTCTTGAAATAGAACCAGGGGTACTGAACAGTTTAAAAATCAGGAAAGGTTTGAGTCAAGGCTGTACCCTTTCACCATGTTTATTCAAACCGTATGCTGAGTAAATAATCTACAAAACTGGACTATATTTAAAAGATTGTGGCAACAAGTTTGGAGGAATTTTATTAGCAGCCTGTACAGTGTTATGGAGACAACCTTGCTTGCTGGAAGAAAGAGGACTGGGAGCACTTGCTGATGAAAATCAAGAACCTTCAGTATGGATTACAATTCAATATGAAGAAACTCAAAATCCTCACAGTTGGACCAATAGGCAATACTATTTTAAAAAGAAGAAAAAATAAAAGCTGTCAAATATTTCATTTTGTCTATCCAAAATCAATGCAGCAGTCATGAAATCAAATGATATGCAAATCTGCTCCACAAGAACTCAAAGTGTTAAAGAGTAAGGACTATAGTCCCTGACCCATGCCACTGTGTTTGTAATTACCTCATATGCATGTGAAAGTTGAACAAGGACTAAGGAAGACCAAAGAACTGATACAAGTGAATTATGGTGTTGGCGAAGAATATTACAAATACCATGGATTGTTAGAACCAACAGATCTTCCTTTGAAGAAGTATAGACAACATTTCCTTAGAAGTAAAGAGGGTGGTATTTGTTTCATGTATTTCGCACATGTTATCAGGAGAGTCCATTCCCTGGAAAGGCTATTAATTTGGGTAAAGTAGAAGGTCAACATAAAGGAGGAAGTTTAGCATCATGGCTGCAGCCCTGGACTCAACCATAACAACTGTGAGGAAGACATAGGACAGGGCAGTGTTTCATTCTACTGGACCCAGGATTACTATGGACTTCTCCATGATGGTACCTAACAACATGTCAGTACTCTTCAGTTACTAATGGAGTGCTTAAGTAGTCTCTTGGGTTAAGTGCTCAGCAACTAGCTGAAATATTGGTGATTCAGACACACCTCAAGGCACCTCAGAAGAAAAGCCTGGTGATCAGCTTCCCAAAATTCGCAGCCTTGAAAATCTATGGAGCACAGTTCTTTTCTGACACACAGGGGCTGCCAAAAGTAGGGCTCGATTGGGTGGGAACAGAGATTAGCATTAGCTATTTACAGACTTCTCTGTTTAGGATTCCATCTCCTAAAACCTGAATATTGATTTCATATTTAGTCATGTTGCTAAAATCAGATTTGTTTGCTCTTCAGGGTATTCTCTTTAATATTTTATTAAAAACATTATAATCTATGTGATGTATATATATATATATATATATATTACATGCTTTACTTTCCCCCTTACTATATTTGTTTCCAATTTCTTTGTAAAAAACTGTTTCCCACCTATTTAGATACTCATAGGAAATAAAATTTGAATTCATAATTTCAATTATTACCTCTGAATTGTTTACCTTACCATGTAAGCCTCAAATTTACCTCTAAGCTTCCTAGCACTACATTCAGTCACCTCCATGGGTGCCTTTCAACTATTTGCTTTTTGTTTGTTTGCCTTTATATAGTTTTTATTAAGTTAAAGTTGACACTGCCCTTCCCCACTCTTAGGCCTCTGTAGCTCGGGGAATGATAACTGTAGCCATCGATGCCAATACAGCTCACTGAACTACCTAATGACCAAAGCCAGATGAAACTCACTGCCCCTGAGTGGAGTCTGCCTCAGTGTGACCTATAATACAGGGAAGAACTGCACCTGGGCTTTTCTGAGGCTGAAACGCTTAAGGGGAGTGAAAGCCCATCTTTCTTCCACCACGGAATAATAGCACTCATGAATATATATAACAGGTCCAATTATGTACATCAAAAATGAAGGAAAGTAGTTTGACTTCTTTCTCTATCCTACATCTAAACACTATCGAGTGATTTTTATTCTACCTCTCATATATCTATCTCTCAGTACAAGTCCCCGTGATGTCCAAACCATCACTATCTTACTGTGATGTCAGTAAATAATGAACTCAAAAGACTAGGTTTCATCTAATACTGAAACATATCCACTCAGTTTTTATTCCCTAATTTGCTGGTTCATGATGACTTGATTATATATAACATTTCAATTGAGTTTTATTACTAATTGGTACAGGGCTTACTTCAAAATACTTAAACCTATACTCAAATTAGTATCCAAAAAAAACAGAATTGACAGTTGGTAAAAAAAATAACATATTTTTTGAGTTTTCTGTCCAATTTGAATGATGATTGGAATTTAACACAATCATGATAATGAAAAAAGCACAATTAAGTTTTAAAAATTATGAATGACTATCAGATTTTAACTCAGTTCCGTAAGAATCGAAATCTCATAAGAATTATTGACCTTAATGTTAATGTGTTTTCTTTTACTGAATTTTAGACATTCTACAATGAGTGCACATATATTTTATAAGTAATAGAAAGCTTTGAATTTTTAAATAAATATATTTAATTTTTTAGAACAGTTCTTATAGGAGGAATATTGTACTCTAAAATCTGACAATAATGGGTTGAAACAAAGCAGTTAATTTCACCTGCTATTCAAATGTACCATATAAGTAAAACATGACTTTTTGAAGTACTTATGTATCTGAAGTCCAAAAAATTGCAATTATGAGATTATTGAGATCATTATCTGCTAGTTTTAAAAAGTATATTTATATCCCCAGTAAATAGAAGCACACATTTCAGTTTTGTTTATCTCTACTTTAAGCATATGAGTTGAAATTTTTCAAATTACTATAAAATCTTACATTCAGAATACCAGATTCAATATGAATCAGTCTAGTAATGTTTTTATATTCATATATGTGTGTAATGTTTACACACATTCATAGACAAGATAAATTGGTCTTATGATATGAATATTGATCTGGGTACCTTGTTCCAGTTTTCAAATTACATGTTGTAGAGAATCAAAGATGAATCTTACATAAGTAAGGGTCTGAAGTTTGCTTATTTAGAAAGGTTTGGTGGTTTTTTTCCTTTTCCCTATTAAAAAACAACCCTAAAAACAGATGCACTACTGCCTGGTTCACAGTCAGAGCCAATCTGAAATGGCTGTTGCTGGCTCAGGGAAGTCATAAAGAGATCAAATGACTCCTGGGCCAGTGGAAAACCCTACTGTCTAAATGCTTTTTGGGCCAATTTGAAGAAGTAATTAGACTTACTGGAAGATTATCTGAACAGTGCTCTCCGTATAATTACGAACTGCCCAGAAATGTTGCCTTCAATATATGAGGTTGTCAACTAATCCAGATCGAAGGAATATTAACATTCTTGCTTTTGAAATTAAAATGGGTAAAATGATGGTGGTATGATATTGCATTAAAGAATGTGGCTCATTTCTGGAATTATATGCTATTAGTTTTTTTTTTTAAGCCAGCTTTTAGTTCATTGAAATACAATCATGTTTTTCTATCTGCCTTTAGAGATCTTTTTGTTTTGCTCTAACTGTTGACTATGGATTGCAAATCTAAAGAGCTTACAGATTATCACTGAAATGGCTTCTAAGAACTGAACATTGATAAACACATGGTCATAACAGGCCATTGAAATGCAATGAGCGACGTTGTGTGGATGCCTCTGAAGTGCCTGTGTAAACTAATGTGACTTCACTCCTGCTGCCAAATGATTCCAATGCCCCTCAAGTGAACTGCAGACAAAGTGCCTACACGAGTGGGCCTGCAGTGCCACTCTCACGTAACTGCATGGCAGAAATCATTTGCTGAAAATAGCACGACACATACAGACACCAAGATACTGCATTTAAACCTCATCCTATGCTCATGAAAACGTGCTCACCTTTCATGGGAGTGGATATTTCATCAGAGTTATGAGTCTTCTTGGCTGAAAAAGATGGAAAGACTGTCTTATTCAGAGGATGATTGAAAGCTGATTTCAACAGTATTCAAGTTTTTTCAAAGTTGTAATAAAAAGAAAGAAAAATCAATAAGGAATATATCGTAGATTCTATTCTAAAGCAAAGTCATAGTTTGCACTTTTTTTGTTTCTTTGGATATTTTCTATGAAGTTTTTTTTAAAAGAAAGCTTTAGATACTTAACTATAATTCTGTTGTTTTTACATAGGAGTATGCATTTTATTATCAGTTATAAACTCCTGTTTTATTAGTACTTACTATGTGTTATGTATACTTTGCTTTATGAATGTTAACTCATTTAGTACACATCACCATCTGATGATGCAAATGCTATTAGTGACATATATAGATAGTACCAGGCACGAAAAGACAGAGAACCAGTGGTGGGTCACCTGGCTAAGCCCAGGCAGTATGCTTTAGAGTACTGGATTTGAATATTGATCTGGATTGTATATCTCAACATGGGTATGATACATCATCCAGTGACTTTTAAGACGTTGTTCAATAGGCAAACCCACTCCCCCGGGTTAGAATTAAATAGTAAACCTAGGATATGGCCCCATAATCTCCTTTTTCAGGAAGATATGGGTGACTCAGTACTGCAGATATTTTTCAGTTATCCTTTAAGACATACTGACTTAGGAAATTCAGTTTATTTTCATAATATTAAATTGATTTTCCTTGTGATAGTTTGTACTAATAAAGTTATTTATATAACTAATTAAGGCTACCGTGGCACTCAGCACTCACTGTGTACCTAAATGAAACATTTTCAGACATGAGAACACATATGTAGTTTGTAGAGACACTGTTAAATGATCACTGAGGTTTCATTCCCCACCTCACCCCCAAAGACCAAATGTTTAGGGATATTACTGACTAGTTATGAGTGGACCAAATATAACATAACATATTTGTTCAAAGAAATAGTCTTCAACATCTTTATTTAGTTCCACTTACAGGCATGACTTTTCAGTCTTTTTATCATCTTGATTAAACTTAACTTTTTTGTTGTTTTTTGACTTCATCTAGGATGATCTAAGATGAAATTTTCTTTTTGTTTTTCAAATGAATACTCCCTACTAGCACTACAATAGTTAATTGAGTACTTCCATTTTATAAAATATCTTTGAATGTAATGATTGCAAGTACTTTGTTGAATATTCATTAACTATGCTTTTCGCTCAGGGATATAAATCCTCAAAAGTAGAATACATATACACTTTAAACTTTGACATAAAATACTCATATTTCTATGATAAAGGAGTTTTTCTTCTTTAAGCATTCTCTCAAATCATATGTAATCAGGAACATTGGCAACATTGTTGCTATGAGAAGGACAGAGAGAACATCAAGAAATCCAAATGAATTCAAACCCATTAAACGTAATGGTGTGGTAAATCTCAGTGTACCATCTGCTGGAGAACACTGATACACTCTTGGAATTCCACATCTTATTTACATAACAGATAAGAATGTGCTAGTAGATTTATATGGTGAATAAATACCCAGAAACAAAACTAAGTTCTTTCTACATACACATCTGTGACTGTCGTGTCTGTATAAAAATTAAACAATCCCTGGCTTGCTACTCTCAAGCAAAATTTAAAATGCTACCTTATTCAAATGTTATCAGCAATAGTGTGTGTAAAACTAATCCACAGCAGGCACAGAGTTCCTATACAATGTTGTATACACTGTCAAAGTTACCAAGAAGACTATGGTTCTTTGCATATATATGGATTAGAACTGTAAAGCAAAAGTGTGTGCCTAAAATGCCTATGCATGCATTGAACAAATCACTTGGTAGCAATTATTATATTTATTGATATATGGATATTTGACTTGTGTTTACTTAAAAGTAATGAAGGAGTGAAGGTAGTTAGCATGACCATGATATAAACGGGCTCACGCATGACACCTATGGTGAGGACGGACCTTGGTTTCCGCCCATGGCACTCTGGGGGAGGAGGAGTCCGAGACAACGCTTGTCTCTGAGCAATAAGGATGAAGTCATGAGACTTCTTTCTACACAATTGAATTCTTGAACATTTGTTATCCTAAAAACTACAGACATTGGTCTGTGTGTGTGTGTGCTAGAATTTAAAGCGGAATAATCCCTCATCCTTAAATTCAAATTAAATTCCTTCTTTCTTCATTTTGCAAAAGGATTTCTCTTAAATGCCCATCCGTTTCTTACTCTGTGGATGTTCTCCTGAATAAGACAAGAGTGTCTTTTTCTATGATATCGTGCACAGCAGCTGGAGCTATTCAGTGTGGTCTTTCATGAGTTATGTGTGCTTTCATCTACATTCTTTTAAAAATACTTTTTTCATTTAGAGGAGGTCAGAAGGAAATGGGTATTTTTCAGGATTGTATCTCAAAGCTCACGAGACAACAAATTTCTTTTGGAACCTCTTCTGTGACTTTCATCACCATCGAGGTTGAATAATTAAGCACTTTGAATTTACATTCAGCAACCAGGATTTAATTAAACACAGATCTCATCTCTTCAACTGCTCTTACTAAGCCTCCAGAAGTTGAAGAGTACTACTGTTGACAATGGCAGTCCACCAAGTGGAAAATTATAATTGGGAAAGTAGGAAGAATGCCAGGCCTGGTGCCTTAGGGAAGGTAGAGAATATGAAAGTAAATACAGTATTGAGTATTTTGGTTATTGCTGTTGGCACTCTTCTTGATTATGTAATTGACTTGGTAAATTGATATATTACATGTTTATTACTTATTATCAAATCACAGGAATAGGAAACAATTTTGTTCTTGAAAGAATGATGGCCCATTTCACAAGTCCCATCAAGAATGTATCTGGCTATGTAATTGACCATGGTGGGAAATTGAGCTAATTCAATAGAGGCTTGTAAAGTAATATTTATCACTGGTTACTAGTAGTTAGAGCCAAAATTTAAATTATATTTAAATATTTGACATCATGCTAAGTTCCATTTATTTTTTCATACAATTAGAAGTGTGCTCATAAAGAGATTTAGTTATTTTGTAAGCAGCGACTAGATTCATATTTTAAATCCTATGAAATCGCAACAACATGGTGGTCTCTTGAAATAACATTAGGTTTTAAAATTTAACTTAACGTTATTATTTAAAAATATTGTAGGCAAGCTTTAACAACTGGTCACAAGCAAGGTTTTGGTTCTTGTAGTAAAGAAGAATCCATGAGCATCTGATTTGGTTTATTCGCTGTTTTTATCGTTGCTAGGCGCTGTTGAGTCAGTTTCAAATCATAGTGACCTCATGCACAAAAGAAAGAAACAATATGCCCTCCTCAGAATGGTTGAGAGGGTAAAGCTTATTGCTGTAGCTAATGTGTCCAACTACCTTGTCTTCCTCTTCTTGGCTGCCCCTCCAATTTCCCAAGCATGAGGTCTTTCTCCAGAGATTGTTATTTCCCCTTATCGTGACCAAAGATAAAGTCTCCCCATCTTTGATTACAATGAGTGTGTTAGCCTGGGTAGACTAGAGAAACAAATTCATAAACATGCACGTTTTCATAAGGGAGAGGTTTATATACAAGAGAAATGGAACATTGAGAAAATATCCCAACCCAGTCCAGTCCAAGTCCATAAGTCCAATATTAGCCCATATGTCCAATACCCATCTATAATGTCTTCTTCAGACTCACAAAGCACATGCAATGACACCAGGACAATCATAGGCCAGTGGGTGCAGAGTCTTCTGTATCCAGTGGTGATAGAAACATCTCAGCGCTGGCAGGAGTCTCCCTGTGCCATCCCAAGAATTTCAGCACTGGCAGGAGTCTCCATGTGGCTTCTCTGGCCCCAGAGGCCTGGTTCCATCAGGGCAAGCCCATGTGGCTTCTCCTCTGGCTCCTCCATGTTCCAGGACTCAGGATCTGTCAGCATGCTTTCATGCAGTCCCAAAGGACTGAGGTTTTGTGTCTTGTCAGTAGAGAGTCTCAGACTAGTGACTGAATCAATAGTCTCTCACTTTCACAGGGGAAAAATTCCAAGATTTCCTAGAATTCTCAGAGAAATTCATGTCCACACAGAGGTTTCATTGGCTATCTCCTGATTGACAGATTAAACTCCACCCCTATACTCCCAATCATGAAACTGACACATGAGTACATGACTGCCACAATGAAGATTCTGGATCTGCTTCTTCAAAGACCGATTGTCAGTGCATGGTATTTTCAATATTATTCACTGGCATCATAATTCACACACATCAATTCTTTTTTGGTCTTCCTTTCTCAATGTATAACTTTCATTTACATATCAGGTTTGAGTCACAAACAGATGTTACAAAATGCATGATGACACAAAACTGTTACTGACATAGTTTTGGACCTCAATATGGTCCACTTTATATGTCATTTAACTGACAAATTTTCATATATTAAGTTTTGGAGCATCCACCTGCTCCAAAAACTAGGGGAGGACTCAAAGCAACTGCTCAAAAGATCAAAAATTTATAGCCTTCGTTATAAACTGCAACTCAATGCTAAGAGAAATAAAATCCTGGTATCTGTACCAATAGGTAACAATATGATAAATGTAGAAAATATTAAAGTTGTCAAGGATTTTTGTCTTGCTTGGATCCAAAATCAATGCTCATGGAAGCAGCAAAAGATCTCTAAAGTGTCAAAGAGCAAGGATGTCACTTTGAGAACTAAGGTGCTGTGGCAGTCACATAATCTGATGCCAATTTGATTAAGAGTGTAGATATGGAATCTAGTCTGGCAGTCTGGAGATAGCAAAGGGTATGTGTGTGTATGGCTTTCTCTAAGAATTCTGGGAAATCTCATGATATTTCCCCCATGGAGATGAGAGACCATTAACTCAGTCCCTGGGAGATGCTCTACTGACAAGACCCAAGGCAGATTCCCTGGGAGACATCCCAGAGGAGAAGCCACATGGGCTTACCCTGATAGAACCAAACATCTGACATCAGAAAAGCCACAGAGACTCCTGCCGGTACTGAAATGCTAGTGTAGTTGCAGAGAGGTACCTGCCAGCGCTGAGATCCTTCTACCACCATGGATACACAAGACTCTGCTTCCACTGACCTGTGATCATCCTGCTGTCATTGCATGTGCTTTGTGAGTCTGAAGTAAAGTTTATAGACCTGTATTGGACTTATGAGTTAATATCAGACTTATGGGCTTGGACTGGAATGGGTTGAGATGCTTTCTCAATATTCCATTTCTCTTGTATATAAACCTCTCCCTTATATACATATGCATGTTTATGATTTTGTTTTTTGACACAGGTGGCCATGCCCTGTGCCATGGTCTTTTCAATAGCTTCATATACTTCATGTATATGAATATGTAGCTTCAATAACTTCATGTGAAATTTGGACCCACAAAGGGGCTGTGACCTACAGATTGAAAATTGATGGTCTAAGGGATCAAGTAGGTTCCATGCTTAGGTATCTTGGGGTCCAATGATATGCTCCTATAGCTCTCTTCTTTCACTGGTAGCAAAATCCCCTTCTCCTGCTTCTAAGATGACTCTTTTTATACCAAGTAGGCTGGCAATAAAAATCAATCCCCGTTAATAATCACTCACACCTGGATTACCGTGTATGATCCCATAAGTATCTTCTCACACCTTACTCAGACTCATCAGGAAAGCTAGTTGGTGTGCAAAACAAAGCTTATGGCTAGAAGACTTATATTAGACACTTTACTGCACTAGACAGCTTAAGTACAAGAGCCCTTTGTTGATCAGGATTCTCTAGAGCAATGGTTCTCAACCTGTGTGTCACAACCTCTTTGGGGATTGAATGACCCTCTCACAGTGGCTGCCTAATCCATAACAGTAGCAGAACGACAGTGATGAAGTAGCAACAAAAATAATTTTATGGTTGGGGGGGGGGGATGTCACCAGAACATGAGGAACCGTATTAATACATTGCGACATTAGGAAGGTTGAGAACTATTGCTCTAGAGAAACAGAGCCAGCAGAATAGAAAAGGGTTTCAAATGTTCATGACAAAGTACCATCATCTTTTAATTCCCATATTCCATGATTTTTTTTGTCTCATAGGATCAGATTATAGGGAAACATTTCCCTGATCCCCCTGGGAGAGTTCCTTTAGTGCAAAGACTTTGAATAAATCTCACGTGACTAAATCAATAAATAAAATAAATAAATAAATAAATAAATGAATGAATAAATAAAACACGTGACTGCAAATGTGCCAGGAACTTGACACAAAAGCTGAATGAAAAGGAGATTGCTTGTGGAAAACATCAGAAACCCTCCCTTGGTCAGAATGTTTGTGTGAGAATGCATTCATAATTGGACACCATCTTGAGACTAAGTTATTGTGCCCTAGTAGGGCTCTTACATTTGAAATTTTCTAAACTTCCTCCTTTGGCGTGCTAACAAAATGCCAATTGTCAATAAGCTTGGGAGGTCTTCTCTCTCTTAGCCTCATGAGTCAATCACGGCTCCCAGCTGGCTGGAGTGCTATACAGATAGTCAGTGAAATGCCTCTTATTTGGTTTGCGCCCACATTAGTCTGCTGAGAAGGAACAATGTGGATGAAGTGGTTCGGAGTGCTTGGCAGTCATCCCAAAGGTGTTTGGCTCAAAGTCACCTGCTGCTCCACTGGAGAAAGGTGTGCTCTTTTCGTAAAGATGGAAACCATGGGGAGACTGGGACAATTCTACTCTGTCCAAAAGTCACTGAGACAAAGTCAACTCTAAGAGAATGGCCACTGTACTGAAATTCTTCAAGGTGAGTCCCCTCAATCACTTCGTGAGGTGGAATCCAAGAAACATTTTCTCCTGACATGTCTCAGTTTCTTGGGAGCAATGAACTCACTTGATGATTTGCTTTACCTAGCCAATGGTTCTACTTCATTTATACATCAAGCCCCAAGCAACACTCAGTGCAATGGAGTCTATTGCAACGCACAGTGACCCTACAGCACAGAGTAGAACTGCACCCGTGTGTTTTAGAGACTATGGTCTCTTCTGGGGAGGAGAAAGACTCATCTTTCTCTCTCAGAGGAGCTGAGGGTTTCAAACTGCTGACCTTTGGGTAAGCAACCCAAGGCCTAACCACTACACCACCAGGGCTCCACACATATGACACAGAGAATTTACAGATCTGCCTTTTACACATGGCCAACCTGTCTATCTCAAGTAACACTCCTGTCTTATTTCAATTTAGTTTCAGTTTTCTCTCTGTGCCCCAGTTTGTTGGTCAAGTAAACATTGGTGGAAATCCAAGACTATTGCCTTTCCTCATCCTTGACGTCTGAATTTTATCTCACCCTCATAGCTCAACCGATCAGCCAAACAAAAGGTGTGCTTACGAGTAATAATAGCAGTGATGGACATGCAAATCTTAAGAGAATCATCTATTTTGTTGTCAAGGGAAACATTTACAAAAGAACAAGACTGAAGAGTAAAGAAGATGGCATGGGAACAGGACACACAGGGAAGGAGAGAGGTAAGTGATGCCACAGCGAGGAAAATTCAATCAGACAAATATGTGTAAATAATTGAGTGTAAAACTGATGATCTAGCTCTGCAAGCAGTCGAACAAATAACAATAAAACATTTGGGGGGGGGAACAGAAAACACAAAAGTAGCATTCAGAAGAGACTCTCAAAATTGCTTTTGAATGTAGAAGAAATGATGAATGAAAACACGGGAGCAGCAAAAGTCACAGCACATTTCAGGAGGACAAGTGAAATGTATAAACACTGAGAGTTAGAAAAACAACGGGAAGGGCCCACTCGCCATATCTCAAACTCAGAACTGAAGAAAATCATTAAGCCTCAAGGTGCCCTATCAAAGCATACAATGGGAAAAATAGGAAAGACTATAAGCAATATCAAAGGAGACCTGCTGGTCCAGTGATGATGCATTGGACTTCTGGCTGCAAGGCCAGCAGTTTGAAACAACCAGCCATGCTGAGGAAGAAGAAAGATCTTGCCTTCTACTCCTGTAAAGGGCACCATGCTTGTAAACTCACCAGGAAAGTTCTAGGAGTCAGCATCTACTCAATGGCAGTGAGTGTGTGAGTGAGTGAGTGGGTGAGAGAGTGAATGTCAGTGAGTGAGACTGTGAGTGAGTGAGTGCATAAGTGAGTGAATGTGAGTGTGAGTGAGTGATTGAGTGTAAGTGAATAAGTGAGGTGCTGAGTGATGCATGAGTGAGTGAATGAGTAAATAACAAAAGACAGGAGTCACCCACCAAAAAGAATTGTAAGATGTAGTCAATGAATATGGCCTTCTGCCCATAATTCTTTATGTGATAAAATTCTGAACTCTATATACCTCGTACTACAATTCAATTTTGGCATGCTTTCTCTGATTCAGGATTAAGGTGGGGTGAGTCTTTAGATTCAACAGGAAGGAACAGTATCAGAGACTAAATTGTTGATCCCGGTTTGCAGAAGGCCATGGACAATAGTGAGCCCAAGATACATCTGTGAGATCGCCACAGGAACGAAGCCTTCCAGTGATTTGCCTCTATCCATAACAGGAGGCTACAAAGAAACTGTTTACTAAATCAGTGCATTGTAAAGATGAATGTAGAATGGCAAAAAGATATACCTGACTTAAATGGTTAAAACCTTGTCAGCTGATCCCCCTTTTGATCTGTGTTGGGCCTGATCTGGTTTTCAACAGCTCTGTATTTGTTTGTTTGTTCATATTGGAGTTTATCTCAGGGGTGCTATGTCATTGGTGGTCACTCTCTTGAATTTTGTTACATGTTTTCTCTGTTTTTTAGTGCATATAATCCAGGACTTATGAACATATAAAGACAGCAAGGAGAATAAAAGTTTCTGGACTCAAGGTGTACATTGTCGTGGTGGGGTATAAAGGAGAGGATGTCAACAATACTATTTGATGTGATTCAACTGGTGAATGATATATCGACAATAGCTCCCCAAAACTTAATTTTTTGGGGAAAATGGAAGACCTCTGATGAGATGGATTGGCAGAGTGACTGTAACAAAATACTCAAACATCACAATTGTGAAGATGGAACCATATGAGATAATTACTTGTGTGTGTTCTGTTGCAGGTAGTGTTACTTTAAGTCAAGATCTGGTCGAGGGCACTTGGCAAAAACAACAATTCATAACTTTTATACATACTATCAAAGATCTTGAATGACAGTGGGCAATTAATATGGTATTGTTAAGGGTGCATGAGGGAAAAAGTTTCTATCCAGTCCTACTCCTTGTGACTCTATAGGACATAATAGAAGTGCTCCTTAGAGTTTTGGAGATTATAAATCTTGTTAGGAGGATATCATCTTATTTTCCCAACACCTTTAAGTACAAAATATTATAAAATAATCTTTACATTTTTGTGAATTAATATATAGAAACTAAACCATGTGACCCCTCTATATCATACAAATATCATGAAGTTATCCTCATATCAGTTGAAGAAATACATGTTTTTTAAAGAAGATGTTATTGACTTTTACCCTACATGCATTTATGAATTCCTTAGAAGCAGTGGAAGTAAAACGAGGGCAGAGTACACATTCAAAGTCCAGGGAAGTGCACCTGGATTTGATATTTTGACTTGACAGAGGTTCTGAAAACAGCTGAGGAATTTGTCAAGGTAGGCCAGTTAGTTAGGGGAATAAGTAATAAGAGAAGTTTAGTACTCAAGTTGATGATAATAACTGGCTGGAAAAAAAATAACTGGCTGATTATAGACATAGGGGGAAATTCCAGAGCAAGAAATATGTAGTTTAAAGCAAAGTTGATAACTAGAGATTTTTAGGGGAAATGGAAACAAACAGGGTTGAGGAGGGGATATTTCAAAGAACATAGGGATTTTTTTCCTGAGTCTTAAAAACACTACACATAATTCCTGATGACTTTTTGCTTATTAACTATCCAAATCTGTGTTTTGTTGTTACTTAAATGAAAGACTACTTAAGTCATTAGATAGCCATTTGAAATTTCTCTCCCAACCCCACATGCTTAGCTTTAGAGATCCACACAGAAAGCTTTAAGGAATGAAATTTCCAGCCATATAGCCTTATGTTTTCAATTTTTCATGAAAATATATATATTTATTATAGGACTACCTCACCCTTATTATCAAAGTAAAATCTTGCATTTATCCTTTTTATTTACTCACACATAGTTAAGGAATATTCTCCAATTAAGATGAAAATGTGATAATTCATATACTTTTGTTTGATGAACTAGATACAATGCAATATGTTGAAAGCCATTCATTATATTTTTGTCCGGGCTCAGGAGTGGCAAAGTTCAAAGTTATATGCATAGATCTCTGAAATAGACATATATCCCTCTATAAATATTGCCTCAATTATATTTCCTTGTTTGCCAAAAGAAGAAAGCAAGTAATTCAAAGAAAATATCAATATTCCTGAATTTTGCATAAATCATTTGCACTTCAAGAGTGTCAAATTCAGTAAAATGTCAGGCTTTTCAGAGTTAGAAATATTGTTAGGAGTAGTCTGAAAGAAGATGCATCAAAAATTTAAGAGCTATGCAATATATTGGGTATGAGAAAATATAGGGGGGGTGGGCAAACATCAAAACAAAGCAAGGGCCTCAGATAACAAAGAAGTGGAGTGGTGGCAGTGTTTGAAATTTCACCGTCTTTCTTCCTCCACACAGTAAGGCAAGACACCTGTAGTTTAGATGTCAGCAAAATGTATAAAAATCTCTTCACCTGGAATTTCACAGCATTTGTGTTCATCTGTTTCAATATCTTTTCATATCTCACTCTAAACATTTGCAATAACTTTACCTATTTTGCTATGACTTAGTTTGATGCATTTTTGCTTCATTTTCAATGCACAAATTAAACTTCTAGAGATTTTCCCATCATTGAATCTCCAAATGTGTTGCTAACCATTGCCAGAAACGTGAGATCGAAACCATACCTGCCTCCATGGAGTCAACTCTGAATGGTGGTGACCCTATGCATCTCAGAATGCAATCGTGTCCCATTAGACATATAATGGCCTATATATTTGGATGGACAAACTATCACCAGGCTGTTCGCAAAGGCATCTCTGGTGGGACTCAAACCTGTAATCTTACAGTTAGCAGCTAAGTACATGGACCACATGCCCCTTGAGGGACTCCGTGTTCTACAGTGTACCATGGGATACCTTGTATATGGGGGCTTTTCACCTTTAAGTTTATGCGGTATCATTTCTTTACCTTCATTCTTAGATGAAGGACTTTTGTGACACAATTATAAAATTAACCTGAGTTTTATTTTGAAGTGATTCCTCCACCGTAGTCTGACTCAGACTTTTTGCAGCAGGAAAGTTACTATATAAAGAATCTTGTCATCATACAATTACTTAACAAGTTTAGTTTTATTTGACTTCTCAGTTCCACCATTAAATCAGCTCCCCTCAGACAACTAGTTATTACATTTCCTGGTTAGTTTTCTGGATGCATTTTCTCGCAGCTTCTTATTTGAAATCAGAATTTATAAATATCATAAACACTTAATGCAGATATGTGTAGCTACTTCCCTTATCAAAATATACTTTGCTATGTTCTTGTAACCATCAGGAATTTATCCATGTAGCACACAGAAAACTGTCTTCACAGATTAAGCATATTATAAGCTGAAACAGTTGCTCAAGTAGTGTTTTTCTTCTTAGTTATACCTTTCCTTTCAAAGTTAATTTTTCTTGAATTACATTTACTACTTGGCACAATCTCAGGAGCAAAATGCTTTTATTTCTATTACTTCATTGGCATTTATCAGGGTCCAATAACATATATATGAGGGTAAACAAATTTCCAGCTTTTAAATTCCAATATCCGAGCAAAAAACTACAGCTAGTTAAGGAATGAATTGAGATATGTTAACATCACAAGACATTCTCACACAATAAATCCCAGGAAAAGTACATCATATCTTTATTTCAATAAAGTAAATGAAAGTTCATGAAAAAATTGATTATTCAAATTTTAGGACTTTATTGATAAATTTCCAAACAAATCATGCTCATTGCCATTGACTTCAATTCTGATTCACAGGAACCCATGAGGACAGGGTAGAAGAGCCCTTGGGGAAACTGTAACTTTCCAGAAGCAGACTGTCTCTCGTTTCTTCCCTGAAGAAGCTGGTGTATTGAACTAGACATTACTAAATCATAATAGAACCCTTCTATAGTCAGGGTATTACAGAACTGGCTTTCCAATAGAGACATTTATCAACAGAAAAAGAATTAAACATAGAAATAGACTAAAGTCTATAACAGGAATTATTAAGGTACATTAGGATAGAAATAAACTATTCAATAAATTATGCTAAGGAGAACTTATATTGGGAACTATTAAGTCAGGATATGTCAAACATTATACATAGAAATAATTTCTTGATAAATATATTTTTTCAAGAATACAAATATATAAGAAGAGAAAATAAGAATTAAAATATGGGAAGGTTAATATACTCAAACTAAGATCTAATCTACAAAAATAAAAATGCATAGATTATTCACAGAAATATCAATTTGATAAAATTAGTGTAATTTAATTTGTAAAAATAATATGCTATAAAATTAAGCAATATAAGCAATATATAAGTAATAAATGACATGGAGGTGGATTATCTGAATTTTTCTGCTTTTCCTATTGCCATGCGGCAGAGACATGCCTCCACAGTGTCCTTTATTTTTTTAGCCTATCCCTTCCTCTTATTCTTCCTACACCACCCCTCATCTCTTCTCGCTCTGATAATCCATTCCAATGGCCAGCCAGAACTCACAAACAATACTCCCAGTGTAGGGTTTTTATTAGAAAAGCTCCATCACTTGTCTGTCAGTTTGTAAAGAGGTAGTTGTATGACCGGAACACTGGTATATTGCAAGATTTAAAGTCAGGACAGATGGGCGACAGGATTGTATCTTCTCGCCATACTTATTCAATCTCTATGCTGAACAAGTCATCAGAGAAGTTGGCTCATATGAAGAAGAATATGTTTTCAGGTTTGGAGGAAGACTTTTTAGCAAACCATTAAAATACTGGAGGCTCACTAGTCTACCTCAAAAAATTTTGAAGACAGAGGCCTGGCCAACTGACTGGAAGAGATGGGATTTCAATGGCAGACATAGAGGCTAAAATTCACAAACATAATAATCGGGATTATGTCTAGAAGGAAGATATTAATTTATTTCAAACACCAATAAATTTGAAAACAGCTAATTGACCTACCTACTACAATAGATTAATATTTATACTTTTCCACAAAAATACGACTCAATGTGGAATGTGGAAATTATTAGACAATATCATTAACATCATGTGCAAGGAAAATTTTACTGAAGATAACAATGATTATAGCAGTATCTCTACAGGGAATTGCCAGAAATTCATGTAAGATTCAGAAGAGGATGTGCTACAAGGGCCATCAATGCTAAAATAAGATGGATTTGGTGGAAAGCATAGAATCAAAGAAAGATGTTTATTTGTGCTTTATTGACTATGTAAGTACACTTGACCATGTGAATCATATTAAACTGAGGATAACATCAAGAAGAATGGTAATTACAGAATACTTCCTGTGCTCATGCAGAACCTTTACATGGACTAAGAAGCAGTCATTCAAGTACAAGATTGGTATACGCTATGGGTTGCAATCAGGAATGGTGTGGATCAGAATTATATTTTTCCCTATATTTATTCAGTTTGTATGTTGAGCAAGCTAAGAAACTACACTATATAAACAAGTATATAGTGTCAGTATTTTAGGAAAGTTTACTAACAACCTTCAATATGAAGATGATATAATCTTGCTGAAAATGAGGAGGACTTGAAGCACTTGGTGATGAACATCAAGGAGGGAAAATTTAAAGATGGAATACAACCCAGTTTAAAGACATTCCCCACAATTAGACCAATAGACAACACCATGGTAAATGGCAAAATATCAAAGTTGTCAAGGGTTTCATTTTGCCTATATTAACAATCAATATTCTTGTAAACAGAAGTCAGGAAATTAAGCAACACATTGCATTGGATAAATTTGCTGCCCAAAACCTTTGGAAAGTGTGAAAGACAAAGGATGTCAGTTTGAACACTAAAGTGTCCTTGACTCTAGTCTTGGTATTTTCAATTGCCTCAAACACATGTGAAAGTTGTATTAGGTATCAGAGGGAACAGAGGAATCTCTGACACAACAAGAGGAGACAAACAACATCAATGAACAACAACAACAAAAATAACCTAGAATATTGTCAAATTTTTCTTGTAAAAAACTTACTTAATATCATGTTATAAGAAAAGCCAGGCATTCAACAATCCCCAAACATAATAAACCCCAAAAGAAAATCACCATCTTATAATCTAACTTTCCCAAACCAAGCATCGCAAAAAATTCCTGTGGGGGAAAACATAGTTTTCTGAAAAGGGCACCAGTAAAACTAAGCTCTGATTTCTCAGCGGAAACATACAAGCAATAAAACAATACAGTGGCATGTATGTAACTCTGAAAGAAAGATGAAAAGCCATTGAATAATTACTTAACAAAACTCTCACTCAAGCATATTAGCAACATTAGGACATTTCTAGATAAACAGAACTTAATTGAATTTGTGAAAACCACCAGCAAAGTTACAACAAATACTCAAGAGAATTCTTCACACAGAAAACCAGCAAGAGTAGACAACAGCCTGAGATGAACACCCAGGACAGACAACATTTCCCAGACACCAACCCCGAAAAAGAAGTTTGCAAAGTACAACAATCTTCATGTAAAATAGAGGAACTGCTCCACAAGTTTTCTAATGTTTCAAATTGTGAAGAAGGCTGCTCATCTTTTTCCCATGGAGCACGGCAGACCCAGCGTTGACCCCACACCAGCACAAGGATTTCTTCTCTTAGTGGTTCTCATCCTTCCTCAGGCCATGCCCCTTTCATACAGTTCCTCAGACAGTTCACAGTGGTGACCCCCAACCATAAAATTATTTATGTTGCTACTTCATAGCTGTAATTTTGGTACTGTTATGAATCAGGTGACCCCTGGGAAAAGGTCATTTCTTTATATAAGCCTGTGAGACCAAAAATAGGGGGCAATTACAAAGCAAAACCAATGGTAAAATGGCCATCTCAGATCAGTTTCTACAGCCTCAATCAGCTTCTACCCTTTTGTCAGTTTATCTCCTCTATTTAAACTTGGTAGTCTTCCCGCTCTTGGCTTGTCTGACATCTTTTTGAGCTTTCTTGAGATACTCTGTCCATGCTGTTTTGTGTGAAGCACAAATCCTGCTTTGCAAGGATGTTCATTTGTTCTGAGTTTGAAATTAGCCTTTACCTCAATTTTTTTCATGGTATAAAAGAATCTTTTTTTTGGGAGGGGTGCTGGGGAGATACTCTAATGATTCTAATGAAAATGTTTGTTTGTTTGGGTGTCAGTCATGTGCTTATGTTAATTTCATGATTGAAATGTAGGGGTGGAGTCTAGTCTGTTAATCTAGAGATAGCCATTGAGTAGCCAATGAGACCTCTATGTGGGCATGGCTTTCTCCTGAGACTTTTGGGAAATCTCACAATATTTCCCTCGTGAAGATGAGAAGCCATCTTCCCCAGTTGTTGGGAGTTAGTCTCAAAGATGATTAATCAGGGAAAAAACAAGACGCAGTCTTGGAGAAGCTGGATTAGCCAGCGGAGAGACCACACAGCTTTGCCCTGATGAAGGCAGACCTCTGAAGCTGGAATGGCATGCTGTTGATGGACCCTGAGCCCTGGAAGCAAGGAGCCATGGGGAGAACCCCACCAGTGCCGGGACTGTGCACCCACTGACCTGTGACTTCGTGAGTCAGAAGGAGATTTTATGGACTGATTTCGGGCATATGGGTTAATATCGGACTTGTGATTTTGAGCTGGACTGGGCTGAGATGTTTTCTCAATGTCCTGTTCCTCTTGAATATAAACCCATTCCTTATATCCATACGCATGTCTTTGAAATTTGTTCCTCTAGTCTACCCGGACTACCACAGTTTGTTTGTTTGTTTGATGCAACAACTTGGTTGCAGCCATTCACTGGTCACCGACATGCTTAAACATGTTTGGGTTGACATGACACTACACATACATGAACTCAAACCATGTCAGCACCAAAAATGCTGGTGCTGGGGTTCCAGTACATAAAGTAAAAAGCATTGCAGAGGAGTTCTTTCAGCAGATTTTAAACTGCAGGGACTCTTACTTTCACAGACACTAGCCAGCTTAGATGGTGATAGTGAGAGTTTGCAGAGAACCTGAAAGGAGTGAATCTAGCATTTTCGCAAAGACTGTAAAATTATGGGAGATTATTAAGAAGAAAGTTTAAGAAAGTTGAAAACTACATAGGTGAGAAATAGGCAGAAAAGATGCACCAAAGAAAACATGTTCTCCATCATGCTAATGTGCTTGCTCAATAGTGAGGATAGACAGGGCTGTAACATGAGAATTTTCTTGGGAAACTGTGGCAGTCCTAGTAGATGAGAGAAATGAATTCATAAACAAGCATATGTATATAATAAAGTGACCAGTCATCCTGTTTTGGGCAGGACAGTCCCAATTTCAAATAATTTTTCCCATGTCCCGTGGCATTTTTTAAAAGTTCTGACTTTTTGAAAAGAATGCACAACAAGCTAGGGAACAGCGGGAGAACGGGAAGGGAATACACCCCCTCTACACCCCCACCCCCCACCATGGTCATTGGTGTCCTGTTTTACCAATGTTAAAATCTGGAAACTTTATAAGAGTTTTATTCAAAGTGTAATTGTACATTAAGAAACCATCCCAACCCAGTCCAATTCAAGGTCATAAGTCTGATATCAGCCCATATGTCCAATGCCAAGATATAAAGTCTTCCTTTTCAGAATCACGAAACACATGCAATGATGCCCAATGCAGAATGATCACGAGCCAGTGGGTAGAGAGTCTTTGGGTCCAGTGGTGTTCTAAGCATCTCAGTGCTGACAAGAGTCTCTAGGTCCAGGTTTCTGGCTGCATCAGGGTAGGTTCAAGTGGCTTCTCCTCAGGGATGTCTCTCAGGGAACCAGCCTTGCCAGTCAAGTCTCTTAGGCAGTGAGTGTTGTTAGTAGAAAGTCTCTATGGAAGAGGGCAGAGAGAGGGATAGTGTCTCCAGCCTCCAAGAAGGAAATACCAGATGTCCCAGAATTCTCACGAGAAAGCCATGCCCACTCAGAAGCCTCATTGGCTATGATCAAAGTGACAGACTAGACTCCACCCCTACACTCTTAATCCTCAAATTGACACAGATTAGATGACTGCCACAACAAGGTAGGTCCATGTGACTTCTCCTCAGGGATATTTCCAAAGGATATCTCCTCAGGGATATTACCTAGTGAGAGTGTGTCTCCTGTCTCCAAGGAGGAAATGCAGGAATTCCCAGAATCCTCAGGAGAAGGCCATGCCCACACAGGCCTAATTGGCTATATCCGGATTGACAGAATAGGCCCCACCCCTGCACTCTTAATCCTCAAATTGACATCAGATTATGTAACCACCACCACAGTATCAGCTCTTTTTTTCCCTCCCACCCACAAGGACCACTGATAAATTATAAATTATAAATAAATTATAAATTATTTTCATATCCTACCCTGTCCATACTCTCCCATTGTCCATGTTTAATATTTCTTTGCTCATGTTCCACCCCCAAGGGGGTGGCACAGAAGAGGTTTATACTTTCTATGATAATCACTGTAGTCAGGGCCCTGTTTCTAGCCCACCTGCCAACCCCCGACCTTTCATCTACCCTCATGGTATCAATGCTCCCATTACTGTTCCTGAGGAGTTTATCTGTCCTACATTCCTGTAACAGTGTACATGCTCTGGTCTAGCCAAATTTGTAAGATAGAACCGGTGTCACGATAGTCGGGAATAAGAAGCATTAAAGGACTAGAGGGAAGTTGTGTGTTCCCTTGGTGCTATGCTGCACCCCGGCTGGCTCATCCCTTACTTGTGACTCTTCTGTAAGGGGTTGTTGTGGCAGTCATGTGATTATGTTAATTTTATGATTGAAATGGAGGCTAGCCTGTCAATCTGGAGATAGCATTGAGTAGCCAATGAGGCCTCCATGTGGGCATGGCTTTCTCCTGAGATTTCTGGGAAATCTCGCGATATTTCCCTTGTGAAGATAAGAAGCTATCTTCCCCAGTTGTTGGGAGTTAGTCTCAGAGGCGATGAGTCACAAAAAAGACAAGATGGCAGCGTCTAAGAAGCTGGAGGAGCCGGTGGAGAGACCACACAGTTTTGCCCTGATGGAGCCAGACCTCTGAAGCTGGAGTGGCATGCTGTTGATGGACCCTGAGCCCTGAAAGCGAGGAGCCATGGGGAGACCCCTTCCAGTGCCAGAATTCTGCACCCACTGACCTGTGACTTCGTGAGTCAGAAGGAGACTTTGTAGATTGATTTCGGGCATATGGGTTAATATCGGACTTGTGACTTTGTACTGGACTGAATTGGGATGCCTTCTTAGTGTCACATTCCTTTTGTATATAAACCCTTTCCTTATATCTATATGCATGTCTTTGAAATTTGTTCCTTTAGTCTATCTGGACTAACACAGTTGTCAATTGTCTACAGATGGGCTTTGGGTCTCCACTCCAACCCACCTTGTTCACATCCATATGATTGTTTGTTGTGAATCTTCTGATGCCTTATACCTGATCCTGTCAACACCTCATGATCACACAGACTGGTGTGTTTCTTCTATGTGGGCTTTTTTGCTTTCCTGCTAGATGCTGCTTGTTTACCTTCAAGGCTTTTAGTCTCCAGATACTACTAAGTATATGCTAACATAGCCTGGCTTAACTGACTGCATCACAACAGTATAAACATATTGTGAATGCTTGCTGTTATACTACCACTTTTCTGCTATCTTTTAAATACATTCCTTTCAATAATTAATATTTAAAATAGATTAGACCATCAATTACTTTAAATACTTGTAATTACTTTAAAGGTTTTAGTGATTATTTTATTACATTTATCAACTTGCTATCCTGGTTTTCGATAATTTTTAACCATTAAATTTGAAAATGATTTACAAAAGGCCATGCTTATGGAGAAATTTTTTTTTACCATATCACTATTTTATAAGTTGATATAGATATAAAATATTTTATAAGATATAAAAGATACTTTATAAGTTGATGTAGATATAAAATAGCTATATTTGTTGTAGACTCAGTATAAAGAAACCAGTTTTTTTGTTTTGTTTTTTTTAGGGGGGGCATCACTGCCCTTTGGTGGTGAGTGGGAGGTTAGCCTTGCTCCTGGATAGCTGTTCCTGGATTTGAACTGCCAAGCCAGTGGACCTCAGTCCCACCCTAAACCACTACACCACTGGGGCTCAGCCCCAAAACCAGTTTTACACTTAAAAATATTTCACAAAATTTTCTTATACTAGAATGTAGTAAACTATCTTTTGCCTTTTTTATTTGTTGGCATACGTAATCAATTAAATATTAAGATTAAAGAATCCATTCTATGTCACACTAATAGTAATTTGTTCTAACACTGCATACATATGAAAATTTATAAATTAATATACATTTTTCTTTTTAAAACTATAAATACTAAAAACCAATTTTGTATATTTTATATATATTCCTATATAAATATGTTCTATATATGTTTTCATCAAGCACTGATTAGGAGTGGCACATGTAGCAAGGCAAATTATTTTTTATTCTGACAAAAATTATATTTAAGATATTTAAAATTTGATTAGATATTAATATAAATAGACAGTAAATCAAATTTCTAACATTAGATATAACCTCATAGACTCAATAAATAAAGGCCTCAGAAAAAAAAATCTCACAGTTTACAATATGCACATGCTCAAAGTTTAGCAAAATATTTTCTGCATACTGAGGTATTTCATTCAAGCCTTTAGAACTTCCTGTGCATAGAAATAATAATACAGCACATCCTTAGGTTTATTTCACTTCCTTTTTTCCTTTCCCAAACATTGTCATAAAAATAAATGAATATTGTTCCACTGTGTATGCTTTTTTACACTCCTCATGATGAGAATGTATTCATGATAACCCATTTATTTTCTCTTCATCCCAACAATCTTTGCAGTAAGAGCAAGATACCTGAATTTTAATGCCTAATATGATCTTTGAAAGACTATAAACTTTTAGTAGACTTTAAACATAGACTGAGAGAGGATAAATAGCCCAAAAGTTTATGGTTAGATCCCAGGAAATCCTTTAATAGTCTTTAGATTGTTACAGCCCATCTTGAATAATTTCTGAAAACAATTGGTTGCCAAGTAAGTTGTGATTTCAACAGTTTCTAATCAAATATGTTTATAAATAAAGGAGTATTGACAGGAAAGGCATACATGGCTTTATGCAAGACAATATCAGAACATCTTCATTTTATTTATTCTCCGTAGTGTTTGTTTGTATTAATGTCATGATTAAACAAAATGGGTTTTCTTTTCCAGATTTGCTCTTTTTTTGTGAATCTTTTTCCTTTTTTGTTTCTACCTGATTCTATCAGATCATCATTGGTCCAGTACAATACTTAATTTCATATTACATGGATTCACAATCAGTACTGATGGAAATATCAGTCAAGAAATCAAATGAAGTTTAACAACTTCAATATTTTTTGCCATTGATTATGATGTTGTTGGTCCAGTTGTGAGACTTTTTTTTGTTTTTTTGTTTATG
>PVJH01011510.1:0-23013 GCA_004026705.1 Nesogale talazaci | reverse complement strand
TCTGACATCAGTAATGTTTTCCCTTGCGATGTATCCTCTGGTGAGTCTATCCTAGCTGATTCTTTTGGAATTACCTTCAACAAAATTTTCCTGTGTGATAGTAAGGGTTTTTTTTTTTTTTTAATTTCCTCATTCTTCTAGATTTTCCTTTTTGGAGTGGACATAAATCTTTTTCCATTGACTGAACAGGTAGTTGTCTCCTATATTTTTGACGGATGAGTGAGAACTGAGTGTGTTGCCGCTGTGGATTGAAACATTCTGGTTGATATCCTGTCAATTCCGAAGCCTTGCTTCTCTCAGGTGCCTTACGTAGAACTTGAACATCTTCCTTCGATCCCATTAGTTCTTGGTCATATTCTATCTCCTGTTCTTATTTTTTGATATGGTGACTGTGGCCACAACAGTCATATTTTTAAAAATGTTTTTGTGTCCTTAAATATTTTTCCCATAGAATCTTGCAATATTGTGACTACAGGATTATTTTTAGCTCATCCAGTTTGAGATCTCCTTTTTGGTTTTCAACATCCGGGTCTTTTCACGTTTCATTATAATACATCATTGTATCTTTTCAACAGAGCTCTGGCGGCATAGTGGATTATGCATTGAAATTGGACTATGCTCAGTGAGTAGTTGGAAACTACCAACCACTCCAAGAGAGAAAGAGAAATCAGACTTTCTGAGATTTGCAGCACCAAAGGGATGGTTCTACAGTCCCCTAGAGTGGTGAATTAGTGTCTTCCCATGCTGCCCATTGAAATCTGAAAAGAACTGTTTCCTCTGTTTGTGTATTGCTGTTGTTGTTCTGTCTTTTACTTCATTCCTTGTATGCGTCTTAGCTCTCCTATACTCCAGAGAGACTTTCAGGGTCTTTTCCTGATATGCATTTTGGATTCTTCATTCTTGTTTGGCTCTTTCCCATTCTGATAGACATATGGATATTATTTGACCATAGATTCAGGAAAGATCTTGAACTGTCCTTTTGATGATGAATGTGATGTCATTCTTTTTCAGTCTGTCATCCTTAGCGTCATTGACTCGATGATGAGTTCCTTTCAGATCACTACTTAATTGATCTTTTAGGTATACCATTTCAGTTTTGAAAAATTTTAACTTTCCCAGATTCATGCACCCCACGTTTTGATTGTCAATGGGTTCTTACAGCTGTTTCTTTTCACTTTGAGTCCTGCCACATCAGTAAATGAGAGTCCAAAACTTTACACTGCCCGCATCATTAAGGTCAGTTCCACTTTGAGGAAACGGCTATCACAGCCATTTTTTCCCTCAGTAGCTCCTGTCACTATATCAGACAATATTCCCCTGCTCTTGATCAAGTTTTCACTGACCAACATTTTTGAAAATAGATTTGCAGGTTCTCATATGTTCTCGTCTGGGAGCTCCATGGAAATCTGTCTATCAGTGTTAAGAGTGTGGGGCTCATAGGTTCCACCATCACCACAGCAAACTTGCCACCAGAGTACAACCAATAGGTAGGTGCGCGGTGACAATCTTTCCTCTCAACACCAAAACTGAACTCACTCCATGAAGTCTTTTCTGACTATAGTGACCCTACAGAGCCGAGTGGAGTAACAGGTCCAGGCTTTCTCCCACTCAGTGGTTGGTGGTTTTGAACTGCTGACCTTGTAGTAGCAGCCCACCTCCCAACCATTATGCCACTGCCATGCCTTCCAGGACACCACATAGATGTAAATACATACACATTCAGAAATACCTCACATTGCCCTTAATACCCACGGGGCAAAACCTGGTTAGCTGTAGACTACAAAACAAAGACTAAAGCTTTCTTGGAAATATATGTCCCCATATAGCATCAGCTTTTGGCAGTGTTCCTATGTGATTTCAATGATTTTCCTTTTGCTTAAACTGAAGAAGGTACACATTTTGATGGTGATAGTCCTTTAATTTACCCTTTTAAGTCTTGAATGTAATTTTTTTAAAGCATGGGGGTAGGGCATGGGATTAGATTTTCCTAATGTGTAAGCTGTCAAAATCATATATGTCTTGAAAATTATGCAAGCATTTATCTATTAATTTCTCTTTATTGATTTTATATACACGTAAACTGAAAACTCAGACTCTGTAAAAGAAAAGCCATATCTATTGATAAAATACTATCAATAAATCAAAATTGCATCTCCTTTTAAATGGAAGGGAGGAAGAAAACCATTTAGAAATTAGTTGGTATTTCCACAATAAACACAGCCCCTTGAGTTTTGCCATTTATATCAGCATTCTGCTGTTAAATAATAAAAGAAAGCCCCATTACTTTCCCTGTTTCACTTTGCTTAAAGTGATTGATGTAGAATTTTACTGCCATCCAATGGCAGCCACCTAATATAGCTCAAGTAAATGTCTAAAGCTTTTTGATCAAATGGCAGTCTAGGGAATTTAACTTATGTACTACACTCAGAACTTACATCAATACATCTCTGTTTGTTATACAGTGTGAAAGAAATATGACTACAGTTTCAATTTATTGTGTGTTCTCCAAATTCAATTTAACAGTGAATTACTAATATTGCCGAACATAATTACCTAAATGAATAAATCAACCTAGGCTACTCACTAGAGAGAACATTAGAGCATAATATTAATTTTTACATGTACCT
Organism: Nesogale talazaci; assembly: GCA_004026705.1. Classification (NCBI taxonomy): domain Eukaryota; kingdom Metazoa; phylum Chordata; class Mammalia; order Afrosoricida; family Tenrecidae; genus Nesogale; species Nesogale talazaci. Next base: position 20,386 of record PVJH01011510.1, on the reverse strand, counting down.
CATCATATTAGTTTAAAAGGGTTCTTTTTACAACTAACAATCTTTTCCTACTAGGAAAAATAGCCTTTATTAAAAGACTGTTCTCAGCTTCCCTTCTGTTATTTGTAAGTCATTTGAATCTTTTAGCTGTTACTGTACATCATATAATTTCTGATTAACATTGAATTGCATACTGTTTTAATTATAATTTCTATTCCTAAATGATTGAGTATTTAGATCATTTCTCAAAAAGGCAAAATAAAAATTATGTTTGATTGATATAAATGAGATTGTGCTTTAAATATTCAAGCTTAGTTATTTTGAATTCCTGATTTGAGGTAGAAGAGTTGATGGGTAATACACCAATCTTATTTTTCATTAACATGAATTTTGAAATGACATATTTGACATTGCAGGTAAATTGGTTTTTAAAGCAATTTTATTTGAGTAAGTCTTCATAAAAATATATTTTATAATTTACTTGTATTAGGATACATCATTGCTAAATGATAAAATGATAAAAAAGAGCTTACTGATTATTTTGAATATAAAGTACATTTAGATAAATATCTGTCTATAATTTTAAAATCTTTGTTACTTCATTCAACTATATTTTTTAAAAGTGGGTGTGTGTATGCATGTCAATACTGCCCCAGGATTTACATGTATTAACGTTTTGTGAGCAGCTGAGATTGATACTTCAGTGAAATTGAAATAGTACTATATTTACTTTAGCTTGTTTTGCATTTTAATATGTAATTATAGGTTTTTGTTGCCATGAAAATGTTATAATACATTTTTACCAAAGTATTGCCAAATTAGATCCAAGGTGTTAAGAAATACATATCAGATCATGTTGAGAGATATCTTGTAAGAAGCTTAAAAGCATTCTAGAAGTTTGGGGTAGAAGTAGAAAATCAAGTGTACATTCTCCATATTAAATGGAACTAGAAAACTCAATATTTGTGTAATAAAGGGTGAAGATTGCAGCACCTCTGGGTGTGTACTGAATCCCATAACGTTGCAGTATCCCATGTGTAAAAGTGCTACAAAAGCGCGAAGATAAAGAAACATCACAACTTTGACCGTTACCAACATGGAGCTGAGATCTTCAATCCTAAGCACAATCTTATTTGACACCCACCTAATAAAAATCGAATATTTTTTTTATTTGATGACTTCTTAAATATTTCATCTATATATCTACTTAGTGTTTGTTTCACACAGATAACCAATCACCCCACCTTTGAAGTCCCCCGTGTCTGATGCTACTGGTAGCACCAGGGAATTTAAGAAATTCCTGAAAGGAAATCTAAATTCTACTCAGTATATGCTACATTGTTTACAAAATTAGAAATTAAACCTCAGAAGAAATATTATCAATAGAAGAGTAGTTGCTTAGATGGCTTTGAAAGTATGATGCAAATTTACCCTAACTCATAAAATATTCAACAATTCAGTACATTTTGATTCTTATGGAAAGTTCTATATTTGATCCCATATTATTAGATATTTAAAATGCTTCAATTAGTGGATGATACTTTAACCCCTTTCTTTAATATTTTCTTCATGTGATTGATATTACCCTACAAATTATAAATGAGAGGCAGTCTGTTTTGTCACCAGTCACCCTGTACAATACGCACAAGCTAGCAATTCCTCACCTGCAAATGTATTCAAGCAATCGGACCACAGTATAAACAGCATCTGCAGTTTTACTACTTAAAACTCACTTGTGAATAAGAACATTTCCATTGATATATTGTCAATATTTGCTTCTATGATTTTCTCATCCAATGCAACAATGAAGTTCAATCATTTAAGCTTTTTAAACCATGTAAAATGTGGTATGCTTTGAATTGTTTCAACTGCTTGAAACATCTTGGCCTAAAATCATTTTAATTCCCTTGTCATTAGTAAGGATTTAAAGAACTATTTAAAAAAATTTACAGGGTGCACCTTTAATATAACTTGAAGAATTATCTGCTTTTTTAAATCTAAGATTAAAAAACAAAATAATATCAACACACATATGTATTTATTGTTTAATGTGACAAAAAGAGTAATATCAGAATTAACATAAGTATAAATGCTTGAGTTTATGATCTTCTTCAATATTAAAGAGATACTACTTTAATTTTAAATAATTTAAATCTAGTATTTAAGATCACTTTTAATTATCTTAAATCTAAATTCATATTTTCATGTGACACTATGAATAGTTGATTGTTATGGATCTGCTTCTGTCTATTAAACTTCATACCCAAATGTATCAAATATGTTTTTCAGATAGATAGTTAAATAGTAAAAATACTGATGTTACATATGCCAAGAAAGGAAATAGATGAATTTGTAGCAGCATATCTTTGCTGTAAATATTCTCAAGAACACATAGAACTCTGCCCCTTTATCCCCTACACACTTTGCTGCCAAATGCCTATCTTTACATTTATGTGATATTTGAAACTTATTTGGAGTAAAACCTGTATCCATTAGAACTGTAGTTAAGCACAATTTTTCATTTGTGCCCATCTCTGAGAGAATACAAAACAAAACATCTTAGTACATGTGTAACACAATTCTTTTGCCATGATAGAGAAGTTCCCACAGCGTTCCAATTTCGTCAGAAATGGAAAAGCCCATTATGTTTCTGCAAGACAGCATCGCTAAAGGCTTCTGCCAGCCACCTGATAAAAAGATAGTTATTTTGAGTTAAGCATGCTAATATCAGATTCTATCAAACCAAGAATTTCAGAAGCACAGAACTTGGTCTTTCTTCTCCCAAAGACAGCATCAAAATCTGATCAAGATAAAAGCAAAAACTTCTGATGAATATACACTACATGATTAAAACCCTAGGTCCCTATGGTTTAAACCTTGAAGACATTTTAATTATCTATTTAACATCTTGCTATTTCTGGAATTCTGACTGAGAATGTTTCTGACATAGTATTTCATGGAATGCCCTTTTCTCATACCGAGCTGCTTTTATACTCCTGATGTAAACACAAAAGCCTCCCTTTCATCTTTTAAACTCCATCACATAAAAGGAAAGGTAAAAAAAAAAAACACCAAAAACAAAGACCAATTTTAAAAGAGATTTCCTATCTATAAAATAGATTGTAGTTTTCTCATGGATAGAGATATTTAGTTACTTCCTTTAAATACTATGCACTTCTCAATAATATATTTTAAAATTATTGTCCTGGTGCAATTTTATTTCTCTGGGGAAGAGGTGATATCGTACACACTATTTGCTTCTTACAAGGTAATCAGTTATTACTCAAACTTTTCATTGATTTTTAAAATTTGACAATGGTAAGCATACTAAAACTAAAAAGTTCTTTCCCCATCAAAAAATTCAGTATTGACCAAATAAATTTTCATGCAAAACCAGCTTGTCTGAAGCTTTGTTTAATTTTGGTTAAACTGTGCTCTCTGAAAATTTTGGAAGAAAATTAGAATACACATATTATGAGAACTGACATTAAATTTCCAGAAACTTAAACAAAATAAACTTTCTAGTTTATTGAAAAGATGGTTAAAATAAAAGAGACATTTTGTCAAAGTTTCTACATTTTTTTATTTTCCAGGCATTTTTGTTATCATTTTCGTAGGATCTTCTCAGAAGTTTAATTTTTCATATTTTATATTGGTGTGTTCTTTCATAAGTTTAACTGTCTCTGTAAGGAGTCCAGCAGTAAACCTGGGACTGTGATTGACAAGGTCAGCAATGCAATCCTACCAGCTGCTCTGTGGATAAAGATGTGGTGCTCTATTCCTAGAAAGATTTTTTTGAGCCTCTGAAAGTCTAGATAGAGTCACCGTGAGTTAGAATAGGCTCAGGGACAGTAGTTGCTGGGTGGAAAAACTCTGTGAAACTAAGTAAGAAGTATTGCTACAGGGGCTTCAGTTCGTGTATGCACAGGTTTCTTCCAAAAGACACATTTTTAAACCTACCTCTGCAATCAGAGGATGGCTGCAGACAAATTCTCTCAGGAAGACACTTGTCTCACACTGATGGGGCCTTAAACAAAGTCTGATTAGAAAAGCAACTTCTGAAGGGATCTGATGGGTGAGTTAAATTCAAGACAGAGAAGTCGGCAGAGACAGTTTGGGTCATTGTTTTCTTGGGATGCCCAATAGATAGTCTTAAGAGATTTTATTGCAAGACACGAGCTATCAAAGGGACCTATTAGGAAGCAGTGTGAAAACCTCACTGGTGAGATAAAGGCCAGGGAATTGACATGGAGCAATGTCCTCTGCTATGACAAAGCACCTGCTTATTTGGGGAGGATGGTGAAAGGAATTTCCTTGAGAAACCTTGTCCCATCCATCCTACAAAACATATCTTGCCCTTTCTCCCTTCTTTTTGTTCCCCAAAGACCCTCTCAAAGCAAAATTATTCGAGCCCCTCATGGAAGCCAAAATGGGCACTTTGATGTGGTATAAATCCAAGCACGTAGCATTCTTCAGAGAAGGGTTAGAGAATTGGAAACGCTGCTTTCAGATGTGTACAGACCAAGACGGAGGATATGATCTGCCATGATTGCTTCACATTTTTACATTTTTGTTTAATAAAGCTTTCTATCCTTTTGCAGCATTTGTTTTTGATTTTCCCTTTTGAGTAACCATTTTACACTTGAAAAATGACCAAGGTATTAAGATACCTCATGTATTAACAAGGTGGTCTTGGGACATCTGGTCGGGAATTAAAACTTGATTTTGGCGGAGGGGGGGGAGGAAGCAGGACATGTTAAATAATATTGGTTCTACAGTATGCCTAATTCATATGGGATTTGGATAAGATTCAATGCTCTCTTGGGGGGGGTTGTTATGGAGATTACAGCAGTGGTGGTTCCTCATAAGAGACAGGTTGGGGGTTAGAAGGGGGGGGGCTTGCTAACAAGGCTGGGAAGCTTCCTGGAGGTGGCATGTGCCTGGATTTCCACTTGAGGTCCATTGCTGGCTGATCCATGGAGCAGCTTTGACTGCAGTTTGATGAAGCCAGATTCCTGCTGTCCTGGCTACGAGGTTTGTTTTCCTTTGTTTGTTGCAAGAAGGGAGGCAAGCTTGATTTTCAGTGTACACTTGTTTCTCGCCCTTTAAGCTTAGCTTTTGTGAAAGTAAAGGAGATGAGGGTCATAGCTGATATGATTTTTCCCTTTGTTTTACTTAGTTCCATGAGAGTGAACAATAAGAAATAGTTCTTGTTGTTTTCTTGTTCACAGTGAAGCCACTAACTGCTGATTGAAAACTCCTTTTTAATATCAGAATGACCTTTGAACTACAGTCACAAGGTAGCTAAAGTCCCCCCCGACATGGAAACAGAGAAAGGACTTTCACAAAAGAAACTCTGAAAGAAAATCCAGACACTCTATGTGTCCATCAAGTCAACTCACACTCCTGTACCTGACAACCGTGACCTCTTGCACTTAGTAAGTCCCATCCTCCTTTCAAGATACAGCCAGGCAACACGCCTTTCCTATGGCGACTCCATCTTTTCTATATGCCTTTATCATCCATACAATGTTGCAGCAGCTCTGCAAATGTTGAATGGATTGCAATTTTTTAAGAAATAATTGTAAAGTTGTGGAGGAAATATGAATGCAAGGTTAAAATATTATGTTAGAGGTAAATTTAGAAGATATATAGACTTCAAAATATTTGGAAGTATGCTTTGATATCATACATTAGTGCAACTTAATTTTAAAGTGGAGCAGAAAGTTCAAGATGGGGAAAATACATCGACATAATTTAATTCCAATGTGCAGTACATGCTAAACAAACTTTCTGAATAGAATGATACATGAGGAGGCTCATTGAATATTTAGAGTGTGGGAAAAATTTACTGTAACACATGCCATTCTAACAGATTCTAGCTATTAGTGTAAAAATAGTATTGACTTTATTTTTTAAATCATTGAGGGTAAACCAAATGTTACCCATGTCATATACAGTATTTAGTTTAGTTAATGATAAAATTATTGATAGAGATATAGTTTTTGCTACCAGATATATTTTAGAATGTGGAATAAGATTCTATTTGAGTTTTTCCTTACGAATGATTTCATACAAAATTAATGGCCTATACATTTTGCTTTTTAGATTTCTAATAGTATATATTACAAGCATTTGCTATAATTGAATTGTTAAAATACTAAGTTAAGAGTAAGAAGTACATTTTTTAAGTTATCATCTACATTGGTTAGTTAGAGGAAACATTTCCCAATGAGGCAGCGTTCTTTGCACTGGATACCAGAAGTTTGTATGTGCATTGGGATCAACTATATGAAGCTGTACCCAACAAAACTCAGAAAAACATACCTAAAAATCTTATGTACAGAGAACATGGAGGATGATCCGCTAGAAACAAAAAACTATCTCAATTCTGTCATCTACTTCCACTTAAAGATACAGGACAAGTCCTGATGAATGGCTGAGGGGTAGTCTGATATCCAAATTGGATGACTTGTTTGGAATTAGCATCTTGCCAGAAATGCTCCTGGATCAGTAATTATATCTTCTCTGAAGATGTCAGTCCAGGCCATGTGAATAAGTGTGCTTGGAATCATCGGCATATTCAAACTGGTCAGTATATCTGGAACAGAGCATGTGTCCAGAGACAACAGTCTGTCTGCACCCATCTATTAGTCAGGTCAGCCCTGGTGTGCTGTACATTGTAGTCGTATACAGGATGGGGTATGTGAGAATTGGTCACACAGAATGTAACACATCATTCATTCTAAGGAGTTTTTAGTTATTTATATTAAAATACTCATTGTTTTATTTTTTCCAATTGTTCAATGTAAATACAATCTTACTTAGTTCATGTAGAATACTTAATCAACTCATCTCCACCAATGGAAATTGATGTCTTTTAAAGCATAGAAATAATCTCTTAGTAGCAAAGTGTCCATGAAGAGATAACTAGGTGTACCACTCTCTCTGAAGTGATTTCCCCTGAATTTCCACATGACTTGGTATGATCACAGTATTCTTGCATGTTGACCAGTGAGTGGGTGATCAGCTGAATCAGAGAGAAGCATCCCTCACTGCTGAGGCCCAGAGAACTGAACTCTTGCCATCTTGAAGCACAGAATCAAGAACGTGGATGTGGATGTAGGCATAGCCAAGATAGAAATTGCTATGTTTAACCTTACTAACAACCCTTATCAAAACAGCAATGTGCTGAGCACTTACAATGAATCAGGTGAAAGAGACAAGACAAAAACAATTAGGATAGAAATTAAGTTCGTTTCCTGAAAAGTTTTGGCTGGAGTACTCTTTTTGGCAGAACTAGCTCTTACAATTATAAAGAGAAAGTTGTCTGCACACTTACAGTTACCAAGTTCCCAGTGATTATTCATGGTGGAACAATCGGTAGCTTTCCTGCTTGCTTACCATGTTCCCAGAAATCACCCCATATCTCCAGACATCAGCACTGCAATTGTGAAGGAACAGTTATTTTTGTTCGGGACAAAGTAACGTCCAACAGAAGTCTAGATGCGGTTTAATGTGGAGACTAGAACAAGAGAGAATATGCATGTTTTTTATATGTTTTGTTTTTGTGATTGCAGGGCTTTTATTTTTGATTTTATTTTTGACTTTCTTCATGTAACATAGGTGAAAATTATTTATTTTTCTGATTGTGACAGAATTGTGGTTAAAAAGCCTTTACATGGAGCAAGGCAGGTTGTCAGATAATCTCCTTATACCCCTTACACTTGGCCTCTTACCTCACTTCCTCCTACCGGTAAGTTTATGTTATACACAGGGTGCTGTTTACTCATCAAATTAAAAAGTACACCAACCGTGAAGTTTAATTTAAATTATTAGTGTATTTGGCTTGGTAAATAATTCAGTGGACTCACTTGAGAATGATCTTACATGTCAGCACCCACTTGTACCATATGTATGGCCAATATTAGTTCATATTAAAGACCCATGATGAGATAACTTAGAAATTAGAAACTAATTAAAAATATAGAACCAAACTTTTCACTCTCTAGCCCATTATATGCAGTGGATTGCTCCTCCAGGAGTGTCTTAAACTTCACTTTAACAAGCTGAAAAGACATTATGAAGATTAATACACCAACAGTTCTGATACATATTTGCATATGATTAACAATGCAAGAATAAAACACTCTCAGAACTATCCTTGATAGAATTTATCACTTTTCCTTCTGATATGTAGTTTAGCTGTCTATTAATTAGTGAATGATAATAGAGTTTTGTCTAACAAACTTATTTCTGTACTGACAAATTTGTTTTTAAGAGTATGAATATAAATAGAAAGCAGTCTATATTAAATTTATTTTATGTTTATTAAAGGTGCTATTAATTTTCTGTCAGATATATTCAAAAGTAAATAGATACCACAGTATTTTCAAGTAAGATCTCTGTCTGAACTGGTTCAATGAACTGATCAAGTTCATGTATAATTGTTATTTATTTGCTTACTCTCTATGTAATCATAGAGCTTCTCAAAAAGAGTTTGTAAATAAGGGTTTGTGGAAACATGGCCACATGGATTATAAAGTGAAAGGATAACATTACTCTTGCTCAGATTTTTTTATCATATTTTTGTCTTTGACTTGGACAATTTAAAATTTCAGTAGGACCAAACAAATGAGAACAGGCATAATTAGGGGCTTATTCAACTCTGTATCTCAAAATACTTTGAGGATTTTCTTCAAACTCATCCCTCTTCTCCGTATTCTTAGTCTTAATTCCAAAATGTTATACTTCTCTTGAAACATTTTTAGTATCTCTTCTCTTATTGCCGGATCACTTTAGCTTCATGTTCTCCCCACCATGATCCATTTTCCACACAGATAAAATGAAATCTCACTCTATCCCTAAACACTATATATCTATTGACAATCTCTTATTTGAGGCTTACTTTCAAGGAAAGTAATCTTTTATCAAGTAAAAGTAAATCTTTTATCAAGTGTTGTCTCCACCCAGCCACCACCTCCCCTCACCACACACTTCTTCCTTGTTCCACAAATGTTATTTTTTGTTTTGTAAATTCTGTCTCTGTCCTTGCCACTTTATCCACAATACTCTGTTCTCTGCCAGGTTCTATTTGCTCTCTCTCTTTCTCTCTCTCTCTCTCTCTCTCTCTCTCTCTCTCACACACACACACACACAAATGAAATAGGTATAAGTCCCTATGGTTTCCTTTAAGGTGCAATAAAATGATTTTCTCTGCCAGTGGAAGGTTGAAGTGAAGGAGAATTCTTTATCCCCCAAAGAGTTTCAGCCTCAGAACTCCACATGGGTATTTCTCTTCTGCCTTAGAATGTCCTGATGAGTCTCGCCTGATTCATGCCAGTCCATTTGAGCTTGGAAGGTTGTTTTTCAGTTAGAAGCATTAAAAACTGCCTAACTAAAATAATAGTCTTAAATATTGATGTTAGTCTTCATAAAGGCAGAGTGATATAGCATCAGGGGCAAAGAAACCTGTCTTGTTGATTCTTCTAATCCCCTCAAGAGACTTTTTTTTTCATGATATTGCTATAAACAAAAGTCTAACACTGCCATGTAGTCAATTCCAAATCATAGAGACCCTATAGGATACAGTGTAACTTCCCATTTGGGTTGCAAAGGTTATAAATATTTATGAAAACAGAAAGCCCCATTTTGCCCACGAGGATTCCTGGTGTTGTTGCTTGCTGTTGCTGCTGTTGTTGTTGTTGAGGGCCATCAATTCAACTCCAACTCACAGGGACCCAATGGACAAAAGAAGGAAAGACCATGTTATACTCACAATGGCTGTTTGGAGCCTGGTATTGTGATCACCAGGCTAATCCATAAAGCAGAGGGTCTTCTCTGTGCTTCTGTCCTCCCTCATTATAATGTCATTCTCTGGGAGAGGGTTCTTTCCAAGTGGAATGAACAACCAGGTCTTGCCATCCTATCTTCTGAGGAGCGTAGTAACTGCTTACTTCAAGGCAGATGGGTTTGTTCTTAGGGAAGTGTCCCTTAACTCCAGGGCACCTGATCTTGCTCTTACTTATTCCATGGCCAACTTTAAATTGTCTGTGAGATGATTGAAAATACCAAGCTTGGGGTCAGGCACATCCCAGTCCTTAAATTGATACCCTTGCTAGTCAATATTTTTCTCATTTTATTGGGGGATATTGCACCACTCCTGCATCCATGCATTGTGTCAAGCACATTTATACATATGTTGCCATCATCATTTTTAAAACATTGTCTTTCTCCTTGAACCCTTGGTATCAGCTCACTTTCCCCTCCCTCGACATCCCATGATAATTTATAAATTATTAGGTTTTCATTGTCTTACACCAACTTCTGTATCTGTTAACCCACTTTTCTATTCTCTGTCCCCCTGAAAGGGGGTAATATGTAGATCATTGTGATTGGCTCCCCCCTTTTTCCCCCACGATCCCCTTACCCTCCTGGTATCACCCCTCTAATGAGGGGTTTATTAGTTCTAGATTCCCTGTGTTGTGAGCTCTTATCTGTACCAGCATACATGCACTGAACTAGCCAGATATTTAAGGTAGAATTAAAATCATGATAATGGGAGCAGGGGGCATTAAAGAAATAGAGAAATGTTTGTTTAGTCAGTGCTAAACTACACCTTAACTGGCTCATTTCTTCTTTGTGAACTTTCTGTTAATATATGTACAATTGTCTATAGATAGGTTTTAGGTCTTTACCCTGCCTTCTCCCTCTCCCCCCATTCATCTCAACATGAGTTTTTGTTTGAGGTCTTTTATGCCCGATACCTGATCCCATTGATACCTCATGATCACGCAGACTGGTGTGCTTCTTCCATGTGGGCTTGGGTGCTTCTCAGCTAGATGATCACTTGTTTATCTTCAAGCTTTTAAGACCTCAGATGCTATATATTTTGATAGCCAGGTACCATCAGCTTTCTTCATCACATTTGATTATGCTACTACTTTGTCTTCAGTGATCATGTCAAGAATGCCGGGTTATTAGAATAAAGTGTTCTTGCATTGAGTGGAGGCCCAGTATCCATCTGCTCCCTTAATACTTAACAAGTAAATATATGTACATAGATCTATTTCCCTTTCATTACACATAAACATATTTACATATGTACATGCCTGTATTTAGATCTCTCTGAATGTCTGTTACCTCTTAGTTCTTTCCTCTATTTTCTTTTACTTTCTTCTTGTCAATTACAGCCTTCATTTGGGTATTGGTAATTCCTTTCATCTGTATTGTCCTTGCCCAAGCCCCACCAAGCATCCCATTTTTCCCCTTCCCTCTAGTCTATGCAGCTATTATGAGGTTGCAATTAGAGTTAAGAGAAGGGTTCAGGCATTGGTGTAATGAATAGCTAATAGCTCCAATAATCAAGTCTTTAGAGAAGAAACCTGTAAGAAAAGATTCTCTTGTCAATGTTAGGCCCCCTATTTGGGGATATCTTGTTGCTGTTCCCTTGTTTCTGAGTATGTTGGCACCCCCTTCCTTTCCCCTGCCTTTTCCTCTCCCATATGCTCCTGGAAATATCAGTCCCATTTTTTTCTCCTACATAATTTTATCCCCCCTAGCATATCTATATAGATATGCAAAGACAATAATAAGCACAAAAACAAGGCAAAGCAAAACATGACAACAAAAGAAAACAAAAGAACAACAACAACACCCCCCAAAAAAAGGGTAAAAAAAAAAGTCTATAAATAGTTCCAGGTCTGTCTGTTGACCTCCATGAGTGTTTTCCAGTTTGATGCAGTGCCATGCCTCGGTCCCAAAGTCTATTTTTGCTATTCCTCAAAAGCTTCGTTGCTTTGCTCCCCTTGCTCCTCTAGTGTTTCCCTCCAGTGTGGCGAGGTCAGGACATACACAATCCCCGCCCTCTGTCTCCAGTAGTGCTGGCCCTGTAGTGCTATGGGCCAGTGAGGGAAGTTGTGTTTCATGTTGGGGCTATGATCCTCTCTTTGCGAGCAAACTACTTCATTTAGTTTTCAGTATTGTTTATAAGTTGGCCATTACTATTCTTGTTAATTAAAAAGTGCAGCAGGTTTGCCCAGAGCAGTACAGCACTCGACTTCTTGACTGCTGCTTCCATAAGCACAGATTGAGCCAAGCAAAATGAGGTCCTCGACAATTTCAACCTCGTCACTATGTGCTGCTATGATGTTGTCTACTGGTCCAGTGGTGAGGATGTGGGTTTGTTTCTATTGAGTTGCAGTCCATACTGAAGTCCCTGGTCTTCATCAGCAAGTGTTGCCAGTCCTCCTCACTCGCACCCAGCAAGATTGCATCATCCATATCTCAAAGGCTGTCAACAAGCCTACCTGTGATCCTGAGTTCTTCACATAATACAGTTTTTCTGATTATTTCCTAAGAATACAGAATTTAAAAGTATGGTGAAAGGATACAAACCTGACCCACTTTTTTCCTGATTTTAAACTACACAGTGTCTCTTCTATTTGAACAACTATTTCTCAGTTCATATGTACTTTCTATATGAGCACAATAAAGTATTCTAAATATCTCATTCTTTTTGATATTCTCTTTCACAGTGAAGTAGGCTTTTGTTCCAGGTCTACGTGTGGGAGTAGCTCAACCAAAATAAAGACTGTGTGAAATACAGAATTAAATTCATATGCAAATTTTACATTTCTAAATGAGCAAAGATGAAGCATCTAAATCTTGAGAAGTGTGCGTGTGTGTAAATGCTAATGCAAGCAAAATACTTAGTTTATTTTTCAGTGTTTGTAAGTTTGCCATTACTATCCTTGTGAATAAAAAAGTTCTGGATGTGGAATGGTTAAGTACCTGTCTACTGGTCAAAAAATTGGCAACTCGAACCACCAAGCTGCAAAATGGGTGAAACATTTGCATCTACTTTTGAAGAGATGACAGTCTTGGGACCTCTATGAAGCAGTTCTCCTCTCTCCTATAGAGAAACGATGAGTCAAAATGATGAGCAAAATGACTGCCTGCTTTAGATTTCTGTTAGTGTTGTTCGTTAGTGTTGTTCAAGTTGGCACTGGCTCATGACAACCTGATGGTCAGCACTGTGCCATAATAAATGGTGCTTTTGTTTGCCCCTATTTCAGCAGGCACCATTCACGTCATCTCATGTGTGTCATCTTCATTTTCCTTGGCCTGCAGCTTTACGTTGCATACCCTTCTGCCACCCGAACCTGAACAAGGATCCAGGACTGCCTGTCATTGCTGCACACAAAGTCAGAGTCAAAGTTGATTCAAGAAACTCTCCTTTTTTTTTCTCCATGCATGAGACAGAAAGGAAACAGTGATGCTTGTTACCTCCAAAATGCTTTAAGATCGAATACAAAATCAGCAAGTTATATACCCATATCTATGTGACCAAATCAAAGAGGTTTTGCCATTAACACAAGAAATAATTAACAGGCTTTACAATGACCACAATAAGCAATTTCACCTACATTTCTCCAGAGGCTATCACACTTCCATCCCCTGAGGTCTTGTGCACTATTGTTTATCTAAAGGGGGTGCTCGTTGCCTGACCACTGACTTTCATGGTCTTGCTTACCACCTCACTGAGTACAATATCCTTATTGACTAAGCTTAAACATATTTTTTCTGCAAAAGAGGAGGCTCTCTCATTTTGGATTTCCAACAAAGTCAACCTTATGTTATATTTCCCGTATGATATCATGACCGAAGTGTGAGTCTTGCTAAGTCTTGCTACCGCCCTTACTTGGTCTTGTGAAGATGTGTGTGTTCATCTGACAATATGTGATCTATTTCATTTTGCTCACCAACAACATAAGTCAAAAACACCAACTATCTGGCAAGTCTTTTCATGCATTGCCCCCTTTCACATGTATATCAGGCGATTGAAAATACCACAGTTTGGGTCAGGCACGCTGAGGATGCCAAGTGGTATCTTTAGTTATTAGCTCTTTAAAACTCTTTTACAGCAGACTTGTTCAATGCTGTTTGCAGCAGACTTCTTCCTTTGACTTTCCTGACTGCCACTTCTATTAGCACTACTCTAAGCTCCAATTTTGCACAACTCCACCAGTAAAGTTAAAAACAAAGATACCCAGTGTTCATAACTTTGCCCAATAGTCAAACTGAAAGCCTAACTTGAAAAAACTATCTGACCAAGTGTGACTCACAAGTGGCATCTTGACCTAGACTTGCATCAGTGATGTGTCAGTGTTAGCACCACTCTCACTCAGATACCACACAGCGCTTCCGTCCGTGTGCTAAAACATTGGTCATTGTGGTTTTTGTTTGGTGCGCTTTATTTTCATAAGCATCATGATTTTATTCCATTTTATTTACTGTATTATTTTGATATTTAATTACTTTACTGTATTTAGATGGTTTAGTGGATTTCCCACTAATCCTAGGGCTGTTGAATTTGAGTTAAAGTCCTGGAAAAACAGAATAATCAAATATAATTTGGGGGCCTCAGAACCAACTTGTGGTTTTCCATTAATATTTTCAAGGGGAAAAATATGTTCGATTCTCAAATATTTCTGTGTTCAAACACAATTTGGGGATGAATTGAGTTCAACAACTAAGATATCACTGTGAAAAGAAATAAATGACAACTGCAATATTTTCTCCATTTACCATTATGGTACTTATTGTTCCAGCTGTGAAGATTTCACAGATGTGAAGATTTTGCTTTATCTTGTTACATTGATGTATAATCCATACAGAAGACTATATGCACATTCCTTTTTTTCACTTTATATTTTGTTGTTTAAGTGATTCTTAAGTAGCATATCATGAATTTTACATTCAACAATATATTTTGTTTCAATACATATCTTATAATCCCCTAATGTACCACCACATATCCCAGTTTGCATTTTTTAATCACTATGTATCATCTTCCCCCTTTGAGGCCTGACCCCTACCACCTTCTCATGTAATTCTTTGCAAAGCATTCTATAGGGATAGCTACAAACCATAAAATTCTTCCCATCTCAGGGTTGTGAATTGATATTTATGTGTTCTGTTAGCCCACTGAATGGTTTCCTTTTTAAAAATTGTGTACACTATTTTATTTAACTATATAAACAACCAATGGGCTACTACAAATCAAGTAGACTCTTCACATTTTAGAGCCTTTGGAAAATATAGTAAGGTAAAGTAAAACTTCAGGTTGATCTTTGGCAGATTCCTCCTGTACCCCCTAGTGGGACATAGAGACTCAGATAAATGTTTAGACAGTTAAAAAGTGGTTCCATATGTTTTCACCTTCATTTACTCTTTCTTCTCCCCAGAAGAGAGAACAATTGCTACACCATAGGTGGTTCAGATTAGCATTATTTGTCCCAATTATTTGGTCCACTATTGGTTGATATCTTCATACTATCAAGTCTATCTATCCATTATCAAGTTGTAATTCTTCCATTTTTGTAGGTCTCTGGGTTTTTGTTTTTGGAAAACATGCTTTATAATTTCAGATCTTTTTCTGATTATATTTACTCCTGGGTAGCTCATCTTTTGGATGACTCCCTTAATTTCTCTTCCTTGTCTCGTAGATCTCGTTACCTTCTAGCATAGTATTGAAGAGCAGTGTGACACGGCACCTTTATCTGATTCCTATTCACAATGGGGATGCTTTCATTTTCTTTTTTGAGACTCTTTGGTCATTAATTTTGTATGTGGACCCTTAACTATGTAGAGAATTTCCTTATATTTATATTTTGTGAGCATTTTTCTAAAATAGGAGTGAGTATTCTATTTTGTCAAATGCATTCTCTTCATTGAGATGATAAAGTGGTTCTTTTTATGCCAAGCAATTTTTTTAATTAAAAATCATTTTATTGTAGTCTTGTACATCATTTTTCACAATGCTTAAGTAAACATATGGTTCCGAGCATTTTCACATGTCCCCTGCTGTCATCGTTCTCCAATCATCTACCCTTCCCCTTGAGCCCCTGGTATCGGCATTTCCATGCCTTCCCTTCTTCCCCTGCTCTCCCCTCCCCACCAATCCTCAATGTTGTAGACATTATTATTGTTCTGTCATATCTTACACTGCTCAACCTCTCTCCCAACCCACTCCTTTGATGCCCGTCCATCAAATAGGAGCATTTGTGTGTATCCTTGCAGTTGGTTCCGTCACTCTACCCCACCTTCTCTCCACCCTTCCAGCAGCTCCAATCTAACCACTGGTCCAAAGGGGCTCATCCATTTTGGTTTCTCCATATCTCCAGCTCCCCTCTGTACTACTGTACCTTCTCCAGTCCATCACAATTTGTAAAGTAGAAGTGGGACCATGATGGTTGAGGGGAGGAAGGCTTTAGGAACTAGAGGAAACTTGTGTGCATCATCGCTGCCCTGTTGCACCTTGACTGGTCTGTCTCCTCCTCTTGACTCCCCTGTAAAGGGGTGACCAATTACCCACCAGAGGGCCTTAGGTCCCCACCCTGCTCTCCCCCTCATTCGTGTTAATGTGATTCTTGTTCTTTGATGCTCAATACCTGCTCCCTATGGCCCTCTTGATCACACTTGCTGCTGTGCTTCTTCCATGTGGGCTTTGCTTTTTCTGTCCTGAATGGCAACTTGATTATCTTCAAGTCTTTGAGATTCCAAACATTCAATCATTTGGTAGTGGGCACCATCATTTCTTTTACTCTGTTTGCCTCTCTATCCATTTGTCTTCAGTGATATTGGGAGTCAACTGGTCCATTGATTTTGATTTTTGTTCTTTGATGCCTGATACCTGACTGTTTCAGCAACTCATGATCACACAGGCAAGTAAGCTTCTTTTCTGGTGGGTTTTGTTGCTCCTGAGCTAGATGGCTGCTCGTTTATGCTCATGCTTTTAAGACTCCAGATGCTATAACTTTTGATAGCTGGGCACTGCCATCTTTCTTCACCACTTTTGCTCATGCTCCCATATGTCCTCAGTGAGCACCTTGGCAATGTGTGCACACAGTGGTATGTGTATTTTACCCCCCTTTGGTGATTATTGCCTAGACCTTTCACCACCTTGTGGCCAAACTGGCTGTTGTGCTTCTTCTGTGTGGGTGTGGTCTCTTCTCAGGTAAATGGTCTATTGTTTATTTTCAGGCGTTCAAGACCCCAAACGATATATCCTTTGATAGCTGGGCACCATCAGCTTTCTTCACCACATTTGCCCAAGCCATTTTTTTCAGAGCTAACCTAGTCATCATGTTTCTGTAGTTCAATCCTATCAAAAAGTATTGCACAATTACTACTGCAATCAGTTTCAAAATAGTTTTCTTCCATGAACTCCTTGACATGAGCTCCTCTTTAAAGTCCCTACCTACCCCATAATACCACCAGCAATTATAATTCTAATTGTTGTCTCTATAGGTTCATCCATCCTGAGTTTCATATATCAGACAACAGAAAAAACATAACAAAAACTCAATGAGGCAAGACACATGACAATATACATGAGATAAATCTCAATATGAGGGAAAAAACACACACAAAAAATATTGAAAACCAGATCAAGTCCAAAGTGTATTCCAGGGAAGAACAAGTAGTAATGTCTTAACTGTACAAGTCAGATTTATCATTTTAATCGACTATAGTCATCTTTCTAATGATCTGTTTGGTAGTTTAGTCTCATTCCTCAATTAGGGTTAAAGGGAAATCACTGGAGGATTATTTCTTGTGTAGACATCACAAATGTATTTTGGGATGCCATTGTCAACCGTAGCTTTCTACACACCGGAATCTCACAATTAAACAGCTGATGCTTTGGATTGTATAATTTAAAATCCCTTGATCACTGATGCTTGTTTCCTTATATGTAGACTAAGTTGATATCTCACTTAGATGGCTGCTTGTTTGGAAACAAGCCCTAAGACCCCAGACACTATTCTATCTGATAGTTGGGTACCATCTAATTCCTTCCCTGCACTATAGCACAAATGTCTTCTGTGTTTCCTGCATGAGGGTCAGTGTCAAACAAGGTCATACTGTAAGAACTGGTTTTTGTATTTGAGCTAGGATTTAATTCAACCCCAGAATATATTCCTGAATCTATATTTTTTATCTGCTTCTGGCTCTCCTTAGTGACCTTTATGTTAGTTTATGGTAGAGAATCTTATAGATTACCTCCCTGGCACATAGGGGTCATCTGTGAGGATTGTCATTGATTAGTCCATCCTGCTAACATTAAAAACACTATTCAGAGAGGGAGACAAGACCAGGGTAAGCTAACTACATGTCAAAATACCTAATTAGTCACTTGTAGCAAAGAAATTCTTATGTGGCTGGACACTATTTATACAAATAACGTGAGCTGTTTGATAGGCAACATTTGCAATATTATTCACTGATAATGTCAGTCACATGTTTGCCAGAATATACATATCTCAGAACAGCAAGTAAGACATTGAAGCACTAAGTACATATCGGTCCACCTACTGACAGTCTAATACTCTTGGTATAGCTGTCTTCTGGTTTTTCGCACACCATGTAATTTCAGTCTTAAATACTAAGATTATGGTTGTGTTTGAGGTAGAAGCTAGTTCACCTAGTGGAGTTTCCATATCAGGTCCCTCTGGTATGGCCTTTGGAGAGTTTTGCATACCTTAAAGATCCAAAATTCCATGCCCCTGTGTCCTACAGCTCTCAGTCTAGGGCCCAGGGGGTATAGAGAAATTCAAGCCAATGTAGATTATTAGGTGCATATTACCAGGCATAATCCACCCTTAGGTTCCTTAAAAATTTTCTTAGTCACCGCCCACTCCTCCACTGGGAAGTCACTCCTCTCCCTTTGTCTACTATTAGACATGAACTTACCTTTCCCCAGATGTGTCTGTACCTTTTCCCCCCTCCTAACTTGACTTTCCCATTAGTGTCCCTCTTCCCTCTGATAGGAATGTCTGCGAGTCTTGGTGGACCTCATTATTTCTCATGGTAGTCACTACATAGTCATACTCACCTTCCTTTGTCTTGACAAACTGATCTCAGCTGATGTGAAGATCTCTCTGCCAAAATGACTTTCAAGATAAATAGCTAGGGAGGAAGGTACACCGTACATTGGTACAGGTCAGGCCTTCTCTCAAGCTGTCTGGCTGCTCTGGCCGGCAGTATGAATGACTGAATGACCTACAGGCCTGAACCTGCACCTGTCCTGTTGCTTGCCCATATGGAAGTGAAATCCCAAAGTATTTGCCCTTTTGTGATTGACGAACTTCATTCAGTGCAATGCTTTCCAGATATGTCCATGTCATACAGTGTGCATGGTTTCATTGCTGTCTTTAAGGAATCCATGGCATTCATTGCATGTATATTCCAGAGTTGGTTTTTCCCCCATTATTCTACTGATGGGGATTTCAGCTGTTTCTAACTTCCTACTATTGTGAACTGTGCTGCAATGTACATGGGAGAGCATATATCTGTTTGCCATCTATCTCATATTTCCTTGGGTTATATGTTCAGGAATAGTATCCCTCCATCATGTGATATTGCTATTCTCATCCCTTTAGGAATTGCCATACCACTTTCCACAGTGACTGTGTGTATTTACAATCCCACCAACAATGTATAAGAGTTCCAATATGTCCACATGTACAGCATTTGTTGTTCTCCCTGTTTGTTTTTAACTGGGCTAGATTTAGAGATGTTAGATGATATCTCATCATTTTGATGTGATAGCATTTTGATGTGTTTGCTAGTCATTCTGGTGTCCTCCTTTGTAAACTGTCTATTGAGATCCTTTGTCCACCTTTTGAGAGGGTTATTAGCTTTCTGTCATGTTATAAACTTAAAGTATTATGTCAATTTTAGTAATTAATCCTTTGTCTGTTATGTCATTGCTAAGTATCTTTTGCCAATCTGTGGGCTTTCTTTCATTTTACTCTGCGCATGAAATCTGCTGATGCACACAAATGTTTTGTTTTTACTAGGTCCTAGTCATCGCTTGTTTTCCACTGTGGGTACTTCCTATGTTTTATCTGGTAGCCTTTGTATGCCCTACACTACTTGGAGGTGTCCCAATGTTCTTGTTAATGATCCTGATAACTCTCAGTTTTACAGTTAGATCTTTGATCCATCTTAAGATAATTTTTATGAAATGAGGTGAGGTATGGATCTTGTTTCATTCTTCTGCATATAGCTAGCTAGGTGTTCCAGCACCATTTATTGAAGAGGTCATGCCCCCTTCCTATTTAATGTTTTGGGGCCTTAGCTGAAAATCAGTTGTCTATGGGTGAGTGTTTTTATCTCTGGGTTTTCTGTCCCAATTCACTGGCTTTTATATCTATCATTATAGCATAATCAGACTGTTTTGAAAACTGTGGCTGTGATTTTGCTGTGAGCTTTTGCAAGACCACCTAATTTATTATTCTTTTTCAGTAGCTAATTGCTTATCATGGACATCATTTCTCTCTACATGAAGTTGGTAAATTCATTTTTCCATTTTTTAAGAACGATATTGAATTTGGATTTG